>JASTTN010004508.1:0-72432 GCA_030324115.1 Sorex maritimensis
GGAAGTATAAGCACAAAAGTGTATAAATCTGTAACTGTACCCTCACGGTGATTCTCTAATTAAAAATAAATAAATTTTAAAAAATAAATAAATAAATATAGCTGAATCACCTTTCAAAAAAAAAAGAACTTTCAGAAAGATGTTTAGAATTGAGGGATTTATTTATATGAAAATTACATGGAAGAATATGAAGGTGAAGTATGAAATTGATATAATCATTCATTCAAATTATCAGTAGGACACTCAGCATAACAGCAGAAAAGGGGAGTAAAATATGGGGATAAGGGAGGATAGAAGAAAAGTGTCTGCCATAGAGGCAGGGTGAGTTTAAGGGGTTGGCAGGAGGTAAACTGGGGACATTGATGGCAGAAAATGTACACTGGTGAAGGGAAGGGTGTTAGGACATTATATGACTGAAATCTAATCATGAACAACTTTGTAACTGTGTGTCTCACAGTGATTCAAAAGAACAAGACACAGGGACACTGGGACAACTGTGGAGGGACGTGGACACTGGCAGAGAGAGAGGTGCTGCACTGTTTTCAGATGAAACAGTATCATTAATAGTATCGTGAATCACAACGCATCAAACAAAATTTTAAAAAGAACATTTTGCAAATTAGCTTTAGCTGTCTTATTTCTAGAATAATATACAGCTAAAGAAAAACATTGCTATCACGGGCTGCTATAAACAAGTCAGAGTAACAAAGATTTTAATTATTTATTCCTACATCCCTACTGTTATTTGCAAGTCCATTTTTAGATAATTAAGCAGAATCTTTAGGGATCATATTTTTCCACTTACTCTACAGACCTTTGGAAAATCCTAATTTAGATGTCTTCCAACAGTGGACCTTATATTAAAAGCCTCATGACAATTTTGCCATTGTTGATACTAACCAACTGAAACTGTCTTTTCTTCAGTATAACAAAAACAAAAAACAAGAAATAGCAAATGGTGAGTACTCTTTAAGTAACCCCCATTGTAATTAAATTTCAGAACATGATATTTTTACATAAGTGTTTTGAGAAAAACACTCCTTTGAGTCTATGGAAGTCAAGCATTTTAATTTAAGCTATCAATATAAGCTATCAATAAACAATTTTAATTATTGCTATAAATGGCCTACAATTAATAATATTGGGAGATTTTTTAGATTCACCTAAGCAGATTTTATTTATTTATTTTTTTTTATTTTTTATTTATTTATTTATTTATTTTTAATTTATTTATTTTTAATTAGAGAATCACCGTGAGGGTACAGTTACAGATTTATACACTTTTGTGCTTATACTTCCCTCATACAAAGTTCGGGAACCCATCCCTTAACCAGTGCCCATTCTCCACCACCCGTGAACCCAGTGTCCCTCCAACCCTCCCCAATCCCATCTCCCCCCCACCCCACCCTGCCACTGTGGCAGGGCATTCCCTTCTGTTCTCTCTCTCTATTTAGCTTCTATGGCCCGCAATAAGGGTGTTGAGTGGCCGCTGTGCTCAGTCTCTAGTCCTCATTCAGCTCGCAACTCCCTTCCCCCACATGGTCTTCGACTACCATATAGTTACACCTAAGCAGATTTTAAACACAACATTCAAGAACATATGTCATTCAAAAAATTTTCCCTGAGCTATAAATCCTGCCATGTGTGCAACAATATTAGGATTGATATGAGATGTGCTCATTTTCAGCCCATTCATCCTCCTTGGGCAAGCAGAAATAACAGAAATTCAAAACTCAGGTGGTATCTATAGCTAATGGGGTATCTATAGCACAGACCTAGCATATGAAAGCCCCGGGTTTGATCCCAAGCACAAAATAATGAGGTGTTTCACAAAAGGCACACTTAATTTTACTTTACAGGGTTGTGACATGCATAAGTGTTATGTTGCTGGTTCTACAAACCTGTAAGAGCACCTGCAATCTATTAGGTAAATCACAGGGGGTGGACAGGGGAGAAGCCAAAGAACAGGTTTCCCAAGTTTAAGGTGCATACAGTACAGACAAGAGATCTGCTTTCAGATAGATAAACCTGCTCCTCCAGTTTCTAAAGGCCTCTCCAGGTTTGGTAATTCAAAAGCACATTCATCTCCAAATGCTTCTGTGCCTTTGAAGTGCCAATCCCCAGAATTCTCTATTCCTTTTAAGGATTTTGCTCTTACTGGACTGTGTCTGATGCCAGCTATTATCTCAGTTATTTCCTTTTCTGTGTTTCTCATCAGAGGTTGGTGGTCTCTGTCTTGGGGAAGAGCGAGGAAAGTAGTAAGGAAGAAAAAGGAAAAGAAGGCAAGGGAGGAAAGGAAGACAGGTTAAATAGAAGGAGGAAGAAGAGGAGGATGAGGAGGAAAGGTGGGGATTAGGAGGAGAGTAGAAGTGGCATGACAAATAGAAAGCAGAGAGGAGAGGAGGGGCCAGGAGGAGGAGGAAGTGAAAGGAGGAGGCAAGAGGTAGGAGCGAGAAGGGCAGACCTGTCCTGGCTACAAAACCCCTGAAGGGTTTTTGCTGGTTTACTGTTTGTCCCAGACGGAGGAGGAGGAGCAGGAGCAGCAGAAGGAGAATGACATTTCATGCAGCGCTTCTGGTGCTTTTTATCTTCTTGCTTCACAATGTAACTTTACAGGCTAGAAGAGGTAAGGAGTCAAATAACAGTTGGTGGAGGCATGAAAATGCCCAGAGCAATATGGTAGGGAGGGCACCTGCCTTGTATGCAGCCAACACAGGTTCAATCCCTGGCATCCAATATAGTCCCCTGAGCACCACCAGAAGTGATTTCTGATGCTAAGGAGCATGTTTTTCAGATATTCTACTGAACAGATACAAGCTATGAAACTGTGAGTGGAAGAATTCTGGGGATAGAGGTTGCTGAGCAGAGATATTATTTGCCTGCTGAGGTTTTAAAATTGAAACTAGTGTTTGGAAAAGTTTATGCTGCTCCTGACCCCCTTTATTTTGTGTCCCACCCAGTGATGCACAGGGCTCACTCCCACCTTTGCACTCAGGAATTACTGGTGGTACTCAGGGGACCCTATGGGATTCTGGGAATTGAACCCAAATCAGCCATGTGCCCTATCTGCTGTACTATCACTCCAGACCCTATGCTGCCCCTTTAAAGAAGTGAACTGGTCTTTAATAATTAGAGAGGGAGGTAATGAGGCCAAATTTCACTGTGCCTGCACTTTTGGTGCAATAGTTTTCCATGGTAATTGGTAATGTAGTCATTAGGCTGCCGAGGATTCCAATGTGTGTATACCACACATTGAATATCACATGGCATCTCTGCTTTTGTCCTTTATGAGTACATGGGTTGGTTCCCCCCTTGAAGGATGCCCACCATATGATCCATTCTCAGATGAGGAGGTATCTGGATCATTGAGTGATCAGCTGGGGTTCTCACCTGCCTCAGGCATTGGACCACCATGGATATCAGTGGGGTCAAAACAATAGAAAAGTGGGTAGAGTGCTTGCCTTGCATGAGACCAACCCAGGTTCGATCACCTGCACCCCATCAGGAATAAGCATCGTGTGCCCACCACATAGATATTTATCACCAATAGAATCAAAGTAAAAGTTTTTATTTCAAGTCCCTAAGGCAGACAGAGTGTCTGCTGACACACAACTATTGGATAACTCAACAGGAACCAATGAGGGAACAGTTATGCAGTGAACCCACAGCAGATAGAGGATCAAAGCTGTTGCTCTTTCTTGCTCTTTCAAGGAATTTTGCAAGTTTTATAAAATATGCACAGTATATGGATTGGCCACGAAGACAGCTCCTGTTGAATTTTAATGCTTGTTACATATGGAATTTATATTCCAAGTCAGTATTCTCTAAATCAAGCATTGTAGGGGCTGGAGTGACAGGACAGTGGACATACACACAGCTGACCCAGGTTGGATCCCCTGCACCCCATATGATTCCCCCAAGCCCTATCAAGAGTGATACCTGAGCGCATAGCCAGGAGTTAGCACTGAGCACCACCAGGGATGGCCCCAAAAGCAAAAACAAAAATAAACAAATAAACATATTTGAAGGGACTGGTGATATTGGGTCTGATCCCTCATTCTGTAATATATCTACATATAATGAATTTTTATGTGTCAATTTCAAATTCTGTTCTCCCTCCTAAAATAAAATTAATAAATTGTTTTAAGAAAATAATTAAGTGAAATGAATATTTGTTGAAATTTGTCTTTTACATGTCCTAGGTGAGTTGATCAAAATCAGTTTATTTTTAACATGTATTTTAATTAATTATTTGTTTACATTTTGCAGCAAAATATGAGGTCATTGCTTACTACATTAATTTTGCTGGTGAAAAAATAATCATTATGTTTCCCCCCTTTTTTGTGAAGGGAAAGTTAGGGACCACACCTAGCAGGGCTCAGGGTACCTCTGGGTGTGGCCCCAAAACCAAAACCAAAATACAAAAAGACTTAAAAATCTGCTGATTGACCCATTTTGGATATCACACATATCATACTAATTAGATTTGACCTGATCCTCCTTATTCCACAATAGATATAAGGTATATCTAGCTAAACTTTTTGTTGTTGTTCTGTTTTGGGGCCACACTCAGATGCTCAGGGCTTACTCCTGCCTCTGAACTCAGGGGTCACTCCTGGCAGTACACAGGGAATGCCATATGGGATGCCAGAGATCAAACTTGGGTTGGCCATGTGCAAGGTAAGTCTTTTACCCACTGTACTATCACTCCAGCCCTAAACTTAACTGAACTTTTGAAAGAGTCAGATCAAGGTCGTGAAGTTAATGTGAAAATATGCCACTGAGACTCATCTGTTTTTCCCTTCAGAGAACAGCTGTTTAAATTTGGAGAAAGGACTCTGCCACTTCCAACTCTGACCCTAATTCTACCTTAATCCTCATCCCAACTCGAACCCTAATCATTTTTTGTTTTGTTTTCGTTTAAAAACACCCTGTGGTGCTCAGGAGTTACTCCTGGCTCTGCACTCAGGAATTACTGTACTTGGTGGTACTTGGGGGACAAAATGGGATGCGGAGATCGAACCCAGGTTGGCCGCATACAAGGCAAGCACCCTCCTGGTACTCTGTTACTCAACCCTAATCTTAATCCTAATCCTAACCCCAACCCCAACTCCAGCCCTAACCCTAACTTTAACCCTCATGACCACTCCAGCCCCTGCTTTCAGGATGATCCCAGCCCAGTTGGCTTCACCACCATCCTGGATTCCTCTGGGACAGTGCTTATTCCAACGAATGAACCTACTTTAAAAAAGCCCAAACACCATGGCTGGAAAACACAGAGATTCTAGCTGAGACTTGCAAAAATTAGCGTTTCTGGGACTGCAAGTTGCCTGTGCACACAGAAATAATAGACACGATAATTTTAAGGCCATCTTCTTCGAAAACCCCAAACTACTAGTCAAGATAACAAATTTTGATGGCAGTTATGTTGACTGACTGTGATGTACAACAATCAACAATTTTTCTTTGTACGAGTGAGAGCACACAAGACATTGAAAGTCAGGAACGGTGATGCATTTGGAATTCAATCACTGAGAAGACAAAACTTGGCATCAGTGAGAAGATTCAGAACATAAAGTTCTGAACAACAAATCGTTAAGAGACCTTGGCCAAAAGAAAGAGCAGTGAGAGAAATAAATACTTTCAATTTTATTTTTCAGATCCTGGGATAAACCAGGAAGTCCATGGTAAGCTGATCAGAATGCTTTCACTATTAAATTCTATTTTCTTTTATTTTATAAAAGAGGGGAAGGAATAAGCAAGGGTTAGTTTTGTTTGTGGAGGGTGGGGAGAGGGAGATGTGAATTTTTTCTTTTTTTGTCAGCCCTTCCATCAAAATTCAGGAGCACACAAAAAATATTTCTACTCTTTCATTTATTTTGTTTCCCTTTTCTATAATATAGTGCACATTTTTCATTTTTTAAATGATTTTTAACTAGATTTACTTGACAGGGTTATAACAGTGTTCAAGTTTCTGGTATTAATGCACAAGGACAGTGGCCACCCTGCAACCGAAGTGTCCATGATGGTCCCCCACCATGTCCACTCCAGTCCAAGATCCTTCCCTCCTATTCCTGCCCACTTCAACATTAATTGACAGTCATGGTTTTGGTGCAGACTATCATCTCAGCACATATGTTTGAGATCCTCCACTTCTACTCCCACATAACTTCCCTGCAGCCTGATTCTTCCCACCATGCCCCTACATCCTCTCTTTTTGGTCTGTATTGAAGTGCCTGAGGTTTTGTATCAATTGAGAGTTCCCATGCACTGAATTGTTTTGCTGTAGACACTGATGAAATTTAGGGTAATCTACAGAGAACATAGGTTAAAACCATACATCCGGTATCTTACAGAAAACACAGGGTTAGCCATTTATCCTGGTAATCTACAGAAAAAACAAGGGTTAACCATTCACCTGGGAAACAGGAGCAGTGTTGGGGTTGTAATGACCAATGATCTACACATGTCTTCATTGGCACTGCTGAGACCTCGAAATTGATCACCTGGTCACACACAATGAATCAAATAATAGTGATCAATATTAGAAATAAAATTAGTGTTGGGAGCCAAAAAAACCCCTGGCATGATCCAAAGCAATTGAACCAAACCACAAATTTGATGCAAAGAGAAATAGTCTCATTCTAGAAAGATGCTTGCTGCATCTGCATCCTGCACATTTTTACTACCATGCCTTTAAAAATAAAAGATTTATTATTGAATCACTGTGAGATCTTTACAAAGCTGTTTGTAATTTGGTATCAACCATACAGTGTTCCAATCCCCATCCCTCTCTCCAGTGTACATTTCCCAGCACAAATGACCCCAGTTTCCCCTCCCCTCACCTCCCCCCCCCAGCCTTCCTCTCTTTCTCTTTTTCTGTCTCTCTGTCTCTCTCTGTCTCTTTCACTCTGTCTCTCTGTCTCTCTATCTCTGTCTCTCTCTCTTTCCTTTTGAGCATTGTGGTTTTCAGTACAGATACTGAAAGGTTATTTGGTATATCCCTTTACCTACTTTCAACACAGTTCTTGTCTTACTATTATGTCTTATACCTTTAAAAACTTCAAGAAAATTGATAGAAAGTCTAGACAAAGTCAAGCCTACCTAGGAATCCAAAGCATGAAATAGGGCTCAAGTAGCAGATCACATGTCTGGCATTGTGTGTGGCACAGATTTTGATCCCAGGCCCCACATGGTCCCCTGAGAATCTCCAGATAGTATCATTATGGTGTCTGAAGAAAAGTATGGAGAGATACAAAGCCATACTGCATATAGTGTATGTGTGTGTGTGTGTGTGTGTGTGTGTGTGTGTGTGTGCCTGTGTGGGTGGGTGGGTGAATGGGGCTGTAGAAAATGCTCAGGGAACATTGTACATTAGAGACTGGTGGCCACATTTAGTTAGTTAGGTGTTTTTTTCTTCCTGTTGCTTTGGAGCCACCACACCAATGGTGCTCAGGGCTTAATCATGGCTCTATACTCAGGGATCACTCATGCAGGGACTTGGGGAAACCTCTGTGGTGCTGAGGAGCAAATCAGGTCTGCTGCGGGTGCAAGACAAGCACATTCTCTGCAGTCCTATGTCTCCAGCCTCTGGTGCACATATTTAGTTTCCAAATTGAAGCTTCATTTCAGGAACTGAATTCGGGGAGAGTGGGGCAAGAGCCGATCCAGAGGACACTCTGGGCAATGGGGCCAGCACAGCTGTCCTGGGGTTGACGTATCAGTGGTGCTGCCAGCAGAAGAGGGATTATGTGTCCATCCCCTGCCCCCTCTCTCCCAGAGAAGGACCCAAGCTTTTGCTTTTCTCAGAGGGTAAATGCGTGTTCCCGTTCAAGTACAATAACTTCTATTTCCATGACTGCATTCGCCTGAGGAGAAAACACAAGTGGTGCTCACTGAACTCAACTTACCAAGGCTACTGGAAATACTGTTCTGAGGATGGTGAGTGTCTCCAAGATGCTGAGCCTGCGCGATTTGGGGAACTGCCTGATGGGTTCCAGAAAGGGGGTTCCAGGCAACTCTGTGGGAATAATCAGGCCCTTACACTCCTCTGCCTGCATGCAATTGCCCACCCACAAGACATGCTCTGAGGTGTTAACTTGAAATGAAACTTTGGAACAGACCCATCAGCACCATCCTTTAGGATGGGGGGATTAAAGGGGAACCAGTAGTGCCAAGCAGATGTGTGTGTGTGTGCAAATGAACTTGGACACACCGAATTGTGCATACTTACATGTGTGCACACACAAGTGCATGTGAATTCATCTATGTGCCCAGGCTTGCATATGTGTCCAAGGAGGGGCAGCTTCTCAGGGCAGGAGTAATAGTTTAGCAGGGAGGCTGTTTGCTTTGCACTTAGCTGACCCAGGTTTGATCCTCAGCATCCTATAGGGCCCTCCAAGCACCAGCAGGAGTGATCCCTGAGCACAGAACCAGGAGTAAGGCCTGAGAACTGCTGAGTGCAGACTTCCTCAAAGAGAGAGAAGGGAGATAGAAAGAGAGACAGAGAGAGGCTCTAGATACTAACTGCTTCTCTGTTCTCTACAGATGAGGCCCAATGTGCATTTCCATTCTGGTACCGACGATTAATCTACAGGTCATGTACTGAAGACGGAGATGCATTCGGAAAAAAATGGTGTGCACTGACCAAAAATTACAACAAGGACAGGGTGTGGAAATACTGTTAGTTATGCTTATATTCGTGGCAGAGGGAGAGGACAAAGAGTTTAAGTCTTAAGTATTTTAGCCTCCTGGGGTATGGTTGGGAAGGGAGAAGTTTCTTTTTTGTTTTGTTTTGTTTTGTTTTGGGGCTACATCTAGCAATGCCTAGGGGTTACTCCTGGCTCTGAACTCAGAAATTTCTCCTGGAGGTGCTTGGGAGACCATCTTGGGAGCCAGGGATCAAACTCAGGTTGTCTGTGCAGAAGGCAATGCCCTCCCCACTGTACGATGGGTCTGTCCCAGAGGAGAAAGTTTTTTGCTGGCCTAAGAGATGAAGTCGATCTGGCTACTCATTCTATGTTTCGTTTGTGGGTGGTGGGACTCGGAATCTTGAACCTATACTCAGCCCTCCCTGACTTTAAAAGGTGGACAGGGGCTGGAGAGAGAGAGCTCAGTGAACTGATAGCAGGTTTTGCTTACGGGAGGTCTAGGTTTCATCCCTGGTTATTCCCTTTCTTCCCCCAAGAAATGAAAATCAAATTAAAAGCTTTCCATGAAAAAAACTGTGTATACCAGGATGCAAGGTATGTCAGCAGAGAGTTGATGGTAAGGGAAGGATAGTGGGGGCACTTTTTAATAATAAGACCAATTGTTGTGTGTGTTTCCAAGAAAAAAGTGTGGGGGCACATGTTGGACTTCAGTGTTCAGTGACAGAGAGCCACCTCCCCAAGCTGGCCCACGGCAGTGACAGACAGACGAAGAACCAGGGGAACACGAAGACCCAGGGAAACAGGGAAACGGGGATACAGGGCCCCAGGCTGGTCAGTAGTCAGTTTATTTCTCTCTCCTACCCAGTAGAGTCCAATCGCTCTCCTTACAGCACAATTGTAGTAGTTTTGGCCATACTCCCAGTGATCAGAGTTAAATCTTCCTAGTCTCCTTGTAGACCTCAAAGTCCTCTACCTCGTTACATTTTCTTCCTCATCCCCTCATAGTCTCATAGTCCTCTACTTCCAGACATCATTATCATCTAGCCCTCCTTCTCATCCCCTCTTACCTTTTACAGCACAGTTATATAGAAATAATGAAGGGTGGGGGACACATAGGTGGGGTTGAACATTCTCATAACAAGAAACAGAGGTAAAGTCACTCCTTCAGGGGAAGTTCTAGGAGATTAAATCAAGGACAAAAATCTCATCTGAGAGTTCAGCAAGCACTCCAGATTACTAGAAGATCAACTAAGGGCAGGATTCCAGCTAGGGTGTATTGCTTTCTCCTTTCCTCGGCTAGTAATCCATTTAAACAATCATAGTATATGTACTTCTTATAATATTTTAGTCATTTTGTATGATATATATTAAGCTTAAAGGTTGACTTTTCCTGGAAACATCTATCTACACATTCCAGACCACAGTCCTCAGGCCAGGTCAGTCTTTCCTAACCCCAGAAGGTTCTTATTCAGTTACTTCTTTTTGGGTCATGACAGTTTGTTCCATGACCGTGCTCTTAATTTACTATACTTCTTATGGCATTTAGCTTGTTTCCTTTTGATGCCAGGGTAGCTTACAGTTTGCCCTGTGTCCATCCAGTTCCTTCATTAAGACCCTTCTTTGGGAGGTATTAGAAAGTAAGGGCAACTGAGATTTAAGTCAGGTAAATATGATGGATGTCCAGGAGTAAATAATATTTGGAGTCAACTCCCATGTTACAAAAGCATAGCACCAACTGTCTTCCTGTGTCTATTCAAAAAGGACATTGCTAAATAAGCTATGAAAATGACATAAAAGAAAGAGAAAGGCAATATAAGATTATTAGTACTTGATGGAATTGAGTGTGCCTCAGGGGCATTGTTGTGGGAGTAACTCAATAAACCTAAACTCCCCCGGGGAGGGGGGTGGTAGCAGGGGAGCAAGGACAACCTAATGTTATCCAACGCTGTTGCCCAGTGCCTGCCCAAACAGAGCCCTGGGAGCCACTTGCTCACTCCCACATTCCAAGTTGCTGCCAGGCCTCCAGCTGAACTACTTCACCTCGAGACTGAGTTCATCAAATAATTAATATGACAAAATTTTGGTGTGTGGGTCTTCATTAATGAAATCACCAGGCTTTCTCGAAGTCAGGATGGCCTATCTCCTCCCACTTCCCTGTACCTACCCCACTTTTCCGTACCTCCAGAAGCTCCTGCAGTCATGCCCAAAAACCACCTCTGGTGCCATATATATGGTCATCTACTGGTTCTGCTTCAGAGACTCATAAATAAATCTTGAAAGAGATCAACCGGCCACAAAAAGTGTTTGGACACCAGCTTAGTGCTGAATCTTCTGGGTCACTCCAGAGGGAGTCAGGTCAGCCCAGTGCCCTCTCAAACAAAGTCCGGGAAGCTGCTTGCTTGCTAACACACTGCAGTGACCATCATGCCTCTAGCTGGACTCCATCACCCCAGGATCAGGCTCAAAAAGAAATTAACTAGCCAAAAGTTTAGGTTATTGGCTCAAGAAGTAAGTGACACTTCTGGACAAGAAATGAGTCCTGAAAGTAGGGAGAGGAACAAACATGACAAACTTTCAGTACCTGTGTAGCAAACCATGATGCCCAAAGGAAGGAGAATGAGAGAGAGAGAGAGAGAAGAAAAGTGTTTGCCACCGAGGCAGGCTGCTGAGTGGGATAGGGTGGTTGATGGGAGAGAAAATGGGGATATCAGTGGTGAAAACTGTACATTGGTGAAGGGCCAGGTGTGAAACATTATATGGCTTACACCTGATCATAAAAAACTTTATAACTGCTTTTCACAGTGATTCAAAAAATAATTTTAAAAATGGGATAGGGAGACCAAGTGTTTACTTTACTTTTACTCTGTTAAATATATCTATAATATATTATTAAATTGGCAAATACTGTTTTGCTATTTGGTAGCCTCACATGGTGGTGTTCAGAAGCCACTCCTGAATCTCTCAAGGATCACTTCTGGTGGACCTCAGGGAACACTATGGGGTGTCACGGATGAAATTTGGGTCTGCCATGTGCAAAGCTAGCACCATACACACCTTTCTACCTCTCAGGCTCAGCAAAAATTTTCATTTTTATTTTTAGACTATTTTTTTGGATTGAGGTTCTGTGATTTATGATACAGTTAAGGATGGTTTCCCATGCACGTAATTCCAATAGCACATGGGGTTGGGTGGGGGATTCTGACACTGCAGACTGTGGGTATGTAGGGAGATCAGTGACTTCCATCACTGACTTCCATTCAGTGGCTGTCAAAAGGTGCCTCAAGAATAGTCTACTCGAATGCATGATATGAAAGAAGATTTTCAGGGGGTGACACATATGGCAGATCTCAGTGTTAACTCCTAGTTTTGTGCTCAGGGATCTCTCCTGGTGGAACTTGGGGGACCATATGGGAACGCCAAGGATCAAAGTCACATGGCAGGCAAGTGTCTTACATTGTACTATCTCTCAGGCATGTAATGAAAGAAGCTTTTTTAAAAAAATCCAATAAAGTAATAACAGGGAGGGGGTGGGGAGTAAGTTTCTGCCTTGCATGCATTGACCCACTTTCAACCCACAACATCATATATGGTCCTCTGAGTCCCTCATGAGTGATTCCTGAGCACAGAGCCAGGAGTATACCCTGTGCACACTGAGTGTGGACCTCCCAAAACAAAGAAATAAACAAGAACTAGCAGGGGTGAGGCAAAGGGGGAAAGTAGCTTAATGGGGATGAGAAGGAGAGAGAAGTTCTACCATCTCAGACCCAAATATCAAGACCTGGAGTAATACTTTTTGTTGCTAGGGCAGGTGATCTCTGAAATGCATTCACTCTCCCTCTGCTGGGCTCCAAAGTCTGGAAACCAGGAGATTTACTCACCAACCTGTCTTGGAGAGTTGGGTTGTTCCCTTACTCTGACTGTTGGACTGAATGCTACAAAAAAGTGAGCATCTGTCTTTCCTAATGAATGTTTTTGTGAGTTTTTTGTTTGTTTGGTCATATCCAACAGTGCTCAGGCCTTGCCCCTGGCTCTGTGCTCAAGTGTTACTCATGGAAGGCTCGGAGAACCAGATGGGATGCCAGGGATGGAACCCATATCCATCGTGTTCCAGGAAAGCACCATCCCAGTTGTACAATCGCTGTGGATGTGTTGTGGAGGGAGACACTGGGTCCTAGGGAAGCTCTGCTCTTCCTTTTAGAGGACTCTTCATATTGTTGTTCGTGGAGGCTGAACCAGAACACATCCTCCAGAGGAGCGCAGGCCCGTTCTCACTGCCATCCGCCAGCACTGCATCTGGAGCTCAAGCCATGCCCATCAATACCTCCTTCTCCTTATTGGTGTTTCCTTGGTAAGAAGTGAAAAGGAGCACTTTTATGTTAGCCCAAAGGCCATCCAGGAGCGGGGCTATGTTTTCCCTTCACAGCAATGAGGGCCACAGAGAAGCAACTCAGAACCGCCAACCTGGAGGTCATGGCCTGCGTGCAGGTGACCCACCTTGCTTCCAGTCTGACCCTCAAACCCCATCTGGATCCCCCATGTTCCTCCCCCAGTTCTCCTCCTTTGCCAAACCAAAAAGAACACAGGGGATTGGGGACTCAAGTTCTGGGTAGAATAACTTGGCCCCTGCCCCTTGGAGGGCCCTGAGGGGTTCTGAGGCATGCAGGGGCACAGGATCTCCCAAACTGGAACAAATCAGCAGCTTAGAAGATTGCATACAATTTGCAATCATGTAAACTTCTTTGGACATGCCTTCCAGAGAGTCTCTGATGTTTTGTCTAGAGTAATTCATGCCAACTTACGCTGCCAAGAACCCCTCCGACCGGCTTCCTACGTGGGGGAGCCCAGGACTCACACCAAGTGTCCAGGCCTAGAAACAGAGCCATGAGGTCCCTGGGCTCACCCTTCAGAGTGCTGAGACAGGTGTGGATACTCTCCAGGCTGGAGGCTTCATCTGCAATGTGACAGGTGTAGTGACTGAGACAGAGAAACTCAGACTTGGAGAGGAACAGCAGCATCACACCTGTCAGCGTATCATCTGTGTATGTGAAGCCATGCGGGTGAGATTCTGCAGGGACCCACTGCCACCTGGATTTTGAAAGGACAAAACCCAGAGTCGAATGAGCAGGGCTCAAGGCTGCTGACATGGGTTGGGGAAAAAGTGCAGCTCCAGTGAGAAGGGAATTGGCATTGGACACTGGTTCTGGACACAGGTTTGTTGTCATCAGCAAAGCTACATGGGTCCCTAGCAGTGGCCAAGAGAAAAGTACCAAAAGTCCTCATCCACGCCCCACCAAAGACCACGGGGTCCATGATCAATGTTTGTCAGCTTGTTAATCACTGATTAATTCTTTACAATGTTTATGCATATTTGACTATTGCACTATAGACTTTAAACTGACACGCTGTTACTCCACAAACTGGAAAACTACCATGCAAGGAAATCACATTTGAGAAAATTTAAATAGCACGCATACAGACAAACACACGCTTCAGAAATATCCAGAATAACAATTGGCCTGGGCACGCTGAACTCTACCCAGGACAAGCTGATAGCCATCCTATTTATAATATAATAGCAATAATATTGCTCAGAGCTCAGGATTGAGTACTGGTATGACTTGGGGCACCATATGTGGTGGCAAGGTCAGACCAGGGTCAGCTGAATGCAAAGCAAGTGCCTTAACCCCTGTACAATCTCTCTGGACTGCTCCATTATTTAAAACTCCATAGATGACTTCATGGATAGTAAGTCTTAACTCTTCATGGCTGCTGACTTCATACAAACAAGGACTTTGCTCTCAGAGGCTACTGTCGGCAGGAGCCCATTATGTCCTGGATATGATGCTCCTCCATCACAGACAGCCCTACTAAGGACCAATGGGGATCCATCCAGGACTTATTTCATCTATGGGGTGAGGCTGAGTTTTCCCTTCTCCCCCAGCCCTGTGCCAAATCCACATAATATCCAGTGACCACAGCTGGCAACAAATTTCTTCCTCATCAGTGTGAGAAGTTAAAGTGATCCTCAGCCATGGGACCAGGTAAAATGTTTAAAGAAGAACAAAGTCAAGTTTCTTAGAAAGTCCACAGGTCAGAGAGAGAGATGTAGTGCTAGTACAATGGATATGGTGCTTGCCTTGCATATACAACTGATCTGGGTTCAATCCCCAACAACCAATATGAGCACTACCAGGAGTGATTTCTGAGTGCAAAACCAGGAGTATCCCTTCTAAATAATGGAAATTAATTTATTTAGGTTAATCTCAATCTGGAGATTGAAGGTCAGGATTTCTAGATCAGAATACTTGAGGTTTGGAAGAGATCTCTCCCTTTGGCAGGAGGGGCTCTCCTTATGTGATTACTTGGGTGAATGCCCAACTGGGCTGAATATTAAAATCATTTCATTTCTTCCTGGTAGCCAGATATTCCTGGATATGTTTAAACAACAGGTTTGGGGAAGTGGGACTCTCCAATCTTTTGCTGGACATCTTGAGACTGAGAGTGGGAAATCATTGTATTTTATCATTTTAATAAATAAATCTTATATATTACATATCAAATAAATTCATTACATAAACTTATACATTAAATAAATAAATCTTAAACTTTTCATCTTGAGACTGAGAATGGGGAAATCATTGTATTTTATCATCCAGGGTCTTGCACTAACTTTTAGCAAGACAGGCTTTCAGCAGAGTGAAAATTCTAGCCTATTCTCCCACCCAATTGAAAACTCTTCTTTAGACATTTCCTAGTTCAGGATAGTGACAAGAATGTCCCCAATATGAGTGTCTTTCCCAGATCATTCAGACTGGGTTGTTTTACAGTGGATGGGAATTCGCAAGGACAGGTACTTCAATGCCAACTACTGAGGGGAGAGATATATTGACCCGACAAATCTCAGATGACCCCAGAGCAGAAATCAGCTTCCACAAGTGCCTGTAGCCCATGTCATTACTATGAGAGATTTTCACCCAGGTCATGGAAAAGGGCAATGAATGATGGACAATATCCATTCATTAACTTAAACTCTTCTGATCTCAACCCTGTTGTCCGCCAATACACAGCATTTTCCTTTACCTTTTCTCATCATGGTTGATTTCTTTAGATCACCATCACAAGAGAATAATTAGACATCTTATTTCCTTTCATAGCCTGGAAGGAAGAATTCTCAACGACTGAATCCAGAGCTTCTGGTTCTAATTCCATGCCCAGAAATCGGCAGATCTTCTGCACACTGCTTCTTGTGTCCTTGAAGAAGACCAGATAAGAGCAACAATTTGAAAGATGTCAAAGAGGAGAGGAGAGTGAAGAAGCCCCAAAGGGGGAGGGGGAGGAGGAGCAGAAGAGCACTTGGAAATTTGAGCACCCAGGAGCTGGACAGGATGGAAAGAGTCAAAGGGAACAAAGGGAGTGTGAAGAAGGCAGGTCCACCTGGTTCTTTGAGGGGTAGGTGAGCCCTTGTTGCTAAACAGAGTCCAGAACGGAAGATGTTGAAAAGACTTTAGACACCTGTGGTCAGAGTCGCTCAAGACAGGTCCAGGGAGAAGCTGACAAGGGGAAAGGGAAAAAACTGCAGCTCTCGTGGAACCATCAAGTCTGTTCAGAAACACCCAGGCTGAGGCACCTACAGGTGCACAGTGTCATCCTATACACAGTGTCAGTCATTGGACGGGGTGCACAAAGCACCAGCGGGAGATGATGAGAAAAAAGATGTATCTCTGGAAGGACTTTGCTGTGACTCATGGATCTTAGTTCCTCCCAGAACTAAGAAGCTTTTCACTTTCTTTTTACATAAGTCTTAATTATGTTTCACAAGAAAACTTCTAACTTGAGAAATAACTGTAAGGAAAGTTGTTTTGGTGGCTGGAAACTTGTTCAGAGGATAGACAGGAGTGTGTATAGAAGGGAACATCGTGTTAGGGTGGTATGTTGGGAAATGGGAAATTCCTGCAGATGTATCTGGGAAACTTAAGTTGCTTCCACAGCCCGTCATTCCTCACCCCCATGAGCAGCACATCCAGCGGTGACAAGAGTGGAGGACCCAGTGCCCATTTGTCTGTCGTGCATAGTCCGTGTCTGGGAGAACATGCCCTCTCAATGTTCCCAAAGGGAACAAAGAACCACAGGCAAGAGTAAGGAATCTTGGGAGTGTCTACCAAAGTGAGGCATCCTGACATGAGCTGTCCTCCTCTGGGGAGGACCTGCCTCTGTCTGCCTGGAAGGTGGATTGAGACACAGAAAAGGAGGGAGAGGGAGAGGGAAGAGGGTGCGATAGTATGGGTTGCAGACCACAAGAACCAGAGTTACCCTTTTCGGCTTTTCATAGCTCAGCAGCAGGAAGTTCTCCCGATCCCTAATGGGTATCCAGCCGTGGATATGGTCAAACCATGATCCATAGGGCACTGCAGAGTGGGGAGACAGAGAAAGGAGTGGGTTCCACACCATGAGAGATAGGATTCTCCGTATGTCCGTATGTCAGTCAACACTGCTAAGGCCTCTGCATTCTTGGGCCTCTCCTAGAGTTCCTGAGTGAAGGGGAGGAGGTGGGGACACAGTGCTCCAATCTCTGAGGGGTGTCCTGCCTGAACCACCTCTGCAACAGCTTTTGGGGTCTCTATGAATTTCCTGCCCATTAATCCAACCATCAATGGAGAGACACAGTAAATCTTAAAGATAGTGTCCCTATTCTGACTTTAACTATTGCTGTTGCAGTAAGGTTTGGTTAGACAGTCTGAGTCATTAAGATATGCACACGAAAGAAATACGTTTTGGAGGATCTCAAAACTGTCTCTGGTGTTGTGCTGTGCCCGAGAGCAGCCTGTTCAGCCCCCTTTTATAAGTAGCTTGATGTTCTAACCAATGATATTCAGCCACATAGGCAGAATATGCAAATTAACTTAGTCAACAGAAACAGTATCTAAGTCAATTACATATCCGGAAGCATAGTCAGTTAAAGTAACAGTAACAGAAAAACAATTTTAACATCCAAGCCTAGCTAGGCCTGAGATTGTGAGATGTTGTACACCAACATGTTGCCATGGTAATTACTGTGTCTTTAGAAATTCTCTCTCGCGTGCTCTCTCTTTCTCTCCCCACCAAACTTGTTCTAAGAGACTTATCCTTTTTTCTTTTTGTCTATTTTTCGGTGGACAAGGGGACTGGGGACCGTCAGCTCTGCTGGTGCTCAGGGCCTAAATCCTGGTTCTGTGCTCAAGGATTACTCTTGGTAAGGCTCAGGGAACCTAAATATAGTGCTGGGGATCAAACATATGCCAGTCATGTACAAGGCAGGTACCCTAGACACTGCCTTGTCTTTCTGGCCCTTTTGTTTTATTTTTAACTATTGTTTGCCAGGCAATTGTCTAATGTGTCTATGAGTTCGCATGGGGCTTCCAACTGTGATGATTTAGCACTTTCTCAGACACTTTTCCTAGGTTAATGTCATTTTCTTATGTGTCCTGTGATCTTGGAAGGTCAAGCCGCCCCCTAGTGGTTACATCTGAATGTATTGTATTTTCTTTATTGGGGCCACATCCTGCCGTGCTTAGGGACTATGTCTGGATCTGCACTCAAGGCTTGGGGAGCCATGTAGGGCTGTGGATCACTTCAGAGTTGGCTGTGAGCAAGGCCAGTTGCTTCCCTGCTGTGGTGTCTCTCCTCCAGCCCTGGCTGCATTGGGTTCAGCAGGTATAGAGCATGTCTGAGCTCTTCTGTCTGATGAACACTGGTGGGAATCACTGTGCCTGCGCATTCTGCTCACTCCTGTTGTCGTTTGAGATAGACCCTAAACAAAGGCTCATTTCAGGTGATATATGGACAGAATGTCTCTCTCTTCTTAGAACGGTGACATTTTCGAAAACTAGTATGAAACATAGCAGAAGGGTCATTGTTCTCCTTCCATAGCAACTTTAAGTCATTCTGAGGAGTTTGGTAACAGTTATCAGTGGTTATCAAATTTCATGTGGCGAACATTGAGAAATTAATAATTCACTAAAGCATGAATTGGTCAACAACTTTGATCCTACTGAGATCTCACATTTCAGCTGACGATTTTTTTTTCAAATTTTTTGCAAATTTTCCTGAGCACATACACATTTGTGTAAGAATAGTGGGGCCAGAGCACTAGTACAGAATGGAGGGCATTTGCCTTGCACATGGCCAACCTGGGTTCAATCCCCAGCATCCCGTATGGTTCCCCCGAGCCCCCCACCAGGAGTGATTTCTGAGTGCAGAGCCCTGAGCAGAACCATGTATTGCCCAGACACACACACACACACACACACACACACACACACATATGCTCAAGTATTTCCTATGGGTAATTGTGCATTAGGGACTGATATAGTTGCATTATACAATATAATTGTCAGTTTAGTAAAAACTCAGGCTGACTTCATTATAAGGACTTTGCAGATGCCTGCCCCAAGTGACAGTAAACATGAAAGCAGAGTGACTGGTATTCATCTGGGCAAAAAGCCAGCCAAGTAGAAAAGGACTTATGAAGGACTTATTGGTAACATCAAATATAATCATGTTGTTGTTATGGTCATTGTCACTGTCGTCCTGTTGTTCATTGATTTTCTCGAGTGGGCGCCAGTAATGTCTCTATTGTGAGACTTGTTACTGTTTTTGGCATATAGAATACACCACAGGTAGCTTGCCAGGCTCTGCCGTGCGGGCAGGATACCTTCAGCAGCTTGCTGAGCTCTCCGAGAGGGACAGAGGAATTGAAATGCCCTACCCGCTGTGCTATCGCTCCAGTCCAATCACGTTGTTACAATGGGAAATTGATTATACATATCTTTGGTTTTATCATAGATTTATAGAATGTACTTTAAAGAGATGACTTTTGCTTGTATGAGGAAAGTTTTTTTAAAGATGTCCACCCTGTCTGCACTTGGGATAAGCTTCCCTATTCCAAGCTAAGAAAACACTGATTATAGGAAAGGAGTAACCATCCTGATAACATGCCATCCTGTGCATGCAACCCCACACTGCTGGAGTATAAAGCAAAGTAATGATGAGGTTGCAGTCATGCATAATAAAAATAGGGTCTAGGACCCCTGAGCGTCTCTAAAACTTCAGGTGCTTATCTAGGCGAGAGTCACTGGTTTGATCAGTTTGTGTAATAAAGACCCCCGTGTTCCCTTACTGTGGATCATCTCGGTGTGCTTGATTGAGAGAACACCCTATTGCAACAATATCAGCAAGAAATTCAGCGGACAGTGTGTTACTATATCTAAATGATGAATGCATCAGATGGAAATGGGGATCTTCCAAATTTCCATTTCCAAGATCTTCCAAATAGAATGAAACATTCAGGAGGTCAAAACCCATGCAGTTAAGACAGCAAGACACTCATCAAGGAGACTGAAGGAAGCACAAATCAATGGAAAGACACCTGTGTTCCTGGATTGGGTAGATGCATGAAGAGTACAGAGGTATCTAAAGAAACAATGTAATTATTTTCAAAAAATCATGGCATTTCTACAAACATAGAAATGTGTTTATACAGTTTGCAAAGTAGAAAAGGCTCTAAGTAACCCAATCTCTCCTGAGCAAGAGGAACAAACCTTGAGCTTACAGCAACAGGACTCACAGAAGATCTTGGGACGGGGGCGTTACTGGCGCCGCTCTCCGCCGAGATGTGACCCGAGCGGCCTCTCCATTGCTGAATGACCATGATCCCAGAGGCCACCTATCTACTTTTGGCACCAGCAGCTTCTTGCAGAAATGTCCCTAGACTGTGAACTAAGCCACGGCCCTATGCTGCCCCAGGAGGGGAAAGGTTTTTCTCTCTCGGATTTTCCTTTTGGGGGGGGGGTGGGGGAGGCGTGGCAACCTCCAAACTTTAGTGGTTCATTATAAGAACCACTAAAGATAGGTACGAGCTTGCAATGATGCAATTTCTGGTAGAAATTTTCCTGGACTTAGTTATTAAAATACTAAAATACAGAAATCCAAAACCGCGCTGCATAGTGGCCGTGTGACCTCATATCTCTTCATTCTCAGCAATGGAAAACAAATTATCAAATGCTTCCTTTTCAGCAGGTCTGATTTTGGGGGGGACTCCAAACAATGATAGTGAGTTTTTTGTTGTAATATTGAGTGTAATCAAAGTAAAGAGAAAGTAAAGTGAAAATTATCAGCTACACAGGCGGGGGTATGGGGGTGAGATGGGAGGTATACTGGGGTTCTTGGTGGTAGAACATGTGCACTGGTGAAGGGATTGGTGTTCGATCATTGTATAACTGAGACTTAATCCTGAAAGCTTGGTAACTTTCCACATGGTGATTCAATTAAAAAAGGAACAAAGCTTGAAGGCTTCACATACCCTGATTACAAGTGTAAACACAAATGGTATAGTGTGATCACAAACAGCATCAAAATGGTATTGTGTTGGCATCAGACAAGAATCTCATCTTATCTACTTGGGGCTCAGTAGGTAGGGAATGCAGACATCACTTAGTCATCAGCCTTTAGTGCTCACACATTAGAGTCAAAGACAAAAGTCAGAGGCAAAAAAGAACACAGTATGGGCTCAGATGACTGTTGGATCAGTGTTGCTGTGAAAAGGGAGCATCTACGTGATACCCACTTTTCAAAATATGAACAAAATCTATCTTACACCATTCACAATGTTTAACTCAAAACGGCTCAAAAATTATGCCTTTTGGTTTTTGATTGACACATAGGGGTGTTCAGGGCTTATTCCTGTTTCTGTATTCAGGATTTTCTCCTGGCAAGTTCAGGGAACTCTTTGGAGTGCCAGCAAGTCTGTCATGTGTAAGACAAGTGCTTTGCTACTGTATGATTTCTCTAGCACCAAAATGGATAAAATATCAAATGTAAGACTCCAAACCATAAGTCTCCTGATCATGGGACAAGAAATTATGGGAGCTTGGCAAAGGTACTCCCAAATAAATGAATCTCAGAACAGAGCAGCTCACTGCAGAGCTGTCTCTGGACCTTGCACCAGGGGCATTTCAGATGGGACTAGGCATCCTCTCTCTGCCTGCACTAGATAAACTCCGGTAGCTGCAAACCTCCAGAACCAAATTGCTGCCACCCTCATGACCAATATTCACAGGCTCATCCTGGGCCCCCCACTCAAGAGAAAAATCCGATGAAAACCCCAGATAGGTGGGATCAGTGACTAAAAATGCCAGGCCTCAAGGGGTTTGGAATGGGCCGTTCCTTCCCATCTCTCTGCCCTTCTGGGGTGCTAGCATATCACACCCACGAACTGCCTCCGGGTGTCATTTAAGTGAATTAATGGCCATGATCCAGAGACTCACAAATGAATCTCAGAACTGAGCAGCTCATTGCAGAGATGTCTCCGAACTCCAATTATTTAAAAGTTTAGAATTCCAGGACATCTCATACTAATTTTTTTATCTTTTTTTGAATCACTGTGAAATAGACCCTTAAAGAAATTCCATACTATTCATAACAAGCAATACAAAATAAATTATCTAGTATCTGACTCTGGGGCAGATTGAGTGGTGGTGGGGAAATTCAAAATAGTGGTGGTAAGGAAGAAGTAATGGTGGTGGTATTGGTGTTGAAATCCTGAATGTAATCAATTATTGTGATGAATTTTATTAAAAAATAATAATAAAGATACACTCCAAGATGTTACAGGAAATTGGGATTCTTTCATCCAGGTATTGGATGAAAAGCTGACCTCCAGGCTCTACCCCCAGGGGAACAAAGGAAGGGAGGACTAATACTGCAGTGTGTCCAATAGTTCCTGAGGCTCGAGGCTTGTGAGGTTGAACTCCAGCAAAGAATTGGGACCTAGAAAAATTGGGCTCCATACTGACAAATTGGGTGCTTATTTGTTGGGAAGACATTGAGCTACCATCAGGGTGTAACATGAGATCTCATAAAGGACTCTGACATCCTCCACCCAACTACTGTATTTTCCAGTCACTCACCATTTCCTTCGAGGAACCAATCAAAATATTGTTCCATTGATTCTGGTTCTTGAACATATTTGAAGCCTTTCCAGAACAAATGGCCAGACACAATAACATCGCTGGGATTTCTAATGACACAAACCATCTTCAAAAGAAAAGGGGGGTAAAAATAAGCATTAGAATTGTGTTCTATCCTTCCTATACAAATCCATTCATACAGTTGCCACCCACAAATGGTCCCTCCGGCTACTGATCAAGCTGCTTAACACCATGATCCCAGAGACACATAAGCAAATCTTGGAACCCGGCAGCTTTTGGCAGAAATCCCTCCATATTTAATTATTAAAGTTTCAGAATTCCAAAACATCATATGCTATTCATAATCAGCAATAGAAAACAAACTGTCTAATGTTGCCTTTTCAGCAGATCTGAGAGTTGGGGGAAAATCCCAAAGAATAATGGGGGGTCTGGTCAAAATATTAAATGTAATCAAAGCTGAGAGAGTAATGTGGAAATCATCTGCCACACAGGTGGGGGGATGGTGTGGGGTGGGGCAATACTGGGGTTTTGGGTAGTGGGAAATGTGCACTGGTGAAGGAATGGCTGTTTCATTATTGGATGTCCGAGATTTAAACCCAAGAGCTTTGTAACTGTTCTCACAGTGATTCAATAAATAAATTTATTTTTAAAAAATTCATTCATATTGAAAAACATCAGTTTAGAACATGACCATGTTTCCAGTGTGTCACAAAGGAGATCTTGTGGTCTCCCCTCAAACTCAATCTTCCATGAAACAGCAAACTATCACCCCTTTAACCCAAACTTACCCCCACTGAGGTGACCACCTACATATATATGTATATGTCTGTATGTATATATACTTTTATCCACCTAAAGGTTTTTTATTGTTTGTTTTTGGGTTTTTTTGCTTTTTGGATCACACCCAGCAATTCACAGGGGTTACTCCTGGCTCTGCACTCAGGAATTACTCCTGGCGTTGCTCAGAGGACCATATGGGATGCTGGAAATCGAACCGGGGGCGGCCGTGTGCAAGGCAAACATCCTAGCCACTGTGCTATTGCTCAGCCCCTATCCACCTGAAGGTTTATTTTTATTTTTTTGTTTGTTCATTTTTGAAATGTTGTTTAAATGAATAAAGTCATGTTTCTTGTCTTTACTGTCTATATTGTTAGATATAACATACTACTCTCAGGTTCTATGCTCAAATAAAAACATTTCAAAACATACAAACAGAAAATTCTGGCTGGAGACATGGTACAGCAGGTAAACAAACAAAATAATTTCTGCCAAGGGCTGGAGAGATAGTACGCAGAAAAGATTCTTGCTTTGCAGGCATCCAACCAGGCATCCCTTATGGTTCCCCGACCATCTTCAGGAGTGATTCCAGAGTGCATTGTCAGGAGTCACCCAAGCATCGCCAGGTGTGGCTCAAAATTCAAAAACAAACAAAATTAAAACACCTCAAGGGGCATGAGTGATAGAATAGCAGTAAGGGTGCTTGTCTTGTATGTGACCAAACTGGTTTTGATTACCAGCACCCCACATAGTCCCATATATACCACCAGAAATGAACTCTAAGTGCAGAACCATAAGTAAGCCCTAAATATCACCAGATGTGTCCCCCAAAACAAAAACAAATAATAACATTTTTGAACCAGGCCAATTCCCATTCTACGTGCACACATCTCCTTTTCTGTAATCCAAGAAAACATACACAATACAAGAATAACTGAGGGGGAGACTAATTTTCATCTTCACAATGTAGTTGAAATTCAGAACTTTTAAAACATATGCAAGAATTAGCTCCTCCGAACATAAGTTTCAAGCATGCCCAGTCCTGAATCTTAATGTTACCATCTGCCAGCATTGATATTCAGAGTTTCCCTGAACTGAGTTTGGGACACTGAGGAGCTTCTGGGCACATATACATCAGAAACCCCAGGACACAAAACACCACTCAGTCCTGAGGTGTTTCATTCCATAAGGATTGTGAGTCCAGGACACAAGAAGGAGGCCCAGAAAGCAGGAGGCAGAGATGCACCTGTCTGTCCACATGGACTCACTCTTTCTGCACTTTCGTCTGCTGTTCATTTCAAACTAACTCATGTCTACAGATACATAGTCAATTGCCTTTGGGTCCAATCCCTGTGGGTCACCTGTCATTCCCATGAGAGCTCTGTTAGACTGCTGACAGACAACTATGGGTAGAGACAGAGGGGTCAAGAATCTAGGGGGATGCCAACCACTCACCTAGCTTCAGGCATTTATTTATTTGTAAACCTTTCCTGCTGTCTCCTATGAATAGTTTTTGGGCTGCTCCCTGAGTGCAGGACACACTGATCTAATTAAATTAGCTAGATTAACAGTGAGGGATGATGTGTTACAGAACAGGACTATTTATTTCTACTTTCTTCTTCCTCCCAGATACACTGTGGGACGGTTGACAGCAAACTCAGGAATGCACAATGACAGAACCTAACACAGAGCCACACACCCCACTCCAGACCCACAGGAGAGACTCTGTGTCTTTGTTTCAGCTGACCTCTGGGTAAAGTCAAATTTGAAAAGCATCAGCAACACTCACCTTCACTTTGGCATTGAAGAGTGCGTTGGGCAGGAATTGGATTGGAAGGTGGGAACACATAAAGCATGGGCCTTTCTCATCCTTTAACACATTATACCCATCCTCTGTCTCTATCCAGTGTGAGCAGTCCCAGATTGGCACAGATTAAATCCACTTGGGATCTCCTTTGGAACCAATCAGGGAAAGAATCTCCACCATCCAGGTTGTTCCTTAATACAGGAGGGAAAATGAAGATAATTCATTTTGCTTTGACTTTTAAAATGTATAATATTGGGTCCAGAGCAGTACAGTGGGGAGGGTATTTGCCTTGCATGCAGCCAACCCAGGTTTAATCTTTGGCGTCCCATATAGATCCCCGAGCACTGCCAAGAATGATTCCTAAGTGCAGGGCCAGGAGTAACCCCTGACATTGCTGGTGGGGCTCAAAAACAAAAAAAAAATAAGTGTTATACTATATACAGGACACAAAACACACCATAAGCAAAGAAACAAGCAAATATCACAGTCCTTTAAACATTCCAGGCATTCCCCACACATTACCCCTGTACATTTTCCCTGTATTCGCAGTGCACATCGGCTCTATCTACAAGAATTGAGATCTGAAAACAACCTAATTTCCCCAAACAGATGAATGGATAAGAAGAAAAGGACTGTGTAGACAGTGGGAGAAGAGATGAAGTCCAATTCTTTCCATCTGACAAGGGAGTACTGGAGAAATCAAATGCCAGATGATGTAACCAGATAAATGGTAAATCAAGAAAATAAACAAGGAAATAAATTAGACGGACTCCCGGGAAAACCACCTCTGTAGCCTGTGGCACAGATTTGAAGTTATTGATGGGGGTGAACAGTGGTGCAGGGGTGTTGGCAATTTATTGTTGGGTTTGGAGTGGTGCCGTGTAGCACTAAACACAAATATTTACGCTCCTGAAACCCTCTGGTACCTCAATAAGCAAAGAAACAAGCAAATGTCACAGTCCTTTGAACATACCAGGAGTTCCCCGCCAATTTCCCCTGTACATAGCCCAACTTAAAAGCTCTCTTTGTAAAGAAAAAGTAACTATATGCCCCGTTATAAGACATTCAAGCAGAACCTTTCTACCCAGTTCATATGAACTCCCCCTTTCCCCTTCCTCCAGTCCTTACTCTCCACCTCTCTATTTCTATTTTACTGAGCTTCAGAACTACAGGTACTTCTCTTAAGCACACCAGCGCAATAGTATGCCCTTCCCCCGCGTCCCGTGCCCGCCCGCGGCAGCGGGACAGCTCGGAGCATCCCCGCCCCGCTGGGCAGGTCCCAGTCATTCGCCCACCGCGCCTGATCCCGCCCTCCCGTGTCCGACAGGTATATTGGCTCTTCCCCTTGGAGACCCTGTGCTACCCGGAAAAGCGCCCCCCGCGTCCCGTGCCCGCCCGCGGCAGCGGGACAGCTCGGAGCATCCCCGCCCCGCCGGGCAGGTCCCAGTCATTCGCCCACCGCGCCTGATCCCGCCCTCCCGTGTCCGACAGGTATATTGGCTCTTCCCCTTGGAGACCCTGTGCCACCCGGAAAAGCGCCCCCCGCGTCCCGTGCCCGCCCGCGGCAGCGGGACAGCTCGGAGCATCCCCGCCCCGCCGGGCAGGTCCCAGTCATTCGCCCACCGCGCCTGATCCCGCCCTCCCGTGTCTGAACAGATTAGGGGCGTGTCCTGTCATTTGGGGGCGTGGCCTCAAAAGTGGGCGTGGCCCGTTTCCGGAGCGGCAGCCGCTAACGCGGCCGCAGATATTTTTCTTACCATTCTATGCATTGTCCTTTGGCCACAATTGATTGAACCCATTCCTCCGAAGAACTCCCTCATCGTCTTAGTTACTATATGTTGATACTCAACTAACCTAGCCTATCCTAACTTCACAAAAACTGTCAATGAACACATCAACTTGCACAGAAAAGTACTTTGGCAAAAGAGCATAGCCAAAAATCTTTAGTCGAGGTTCCTCCCAAGCTAACGAGAGCTCCAGATAGTAAAGCCCATAACAACATGAAGAAACTGAGAAAATCCCCACCACTAGGAGAGAGCCAAGAGAATATCTCACTAACCTCAACAGCGACCTCCCAGAAATACACCATCCTCTCAGATAGAGAATTCAGAGAGGAAATTGTCAGGATGGTTCACGAACTCAACACAACTATGGAACGAACATCCAATAAATTAAGGGAGGATATGGATGCAGCGTTGCAACGCTCCACCAAGATAATCCAGGAAGAAATGAGAGCAGAAATTTCAAAGCTACGAACAGAAGTCACACAACTAAAAGAATCAGTAGATGAAATGAAAAACTCCCTAGGAGCCCTCAATAGTAGAATGACTACAGCCGAAGACAGAATCAGTGAGCTTGAAGATGAGCTGCACAAAGCATATAGACAACAGCAAATAATGGCGAAAGACCTCAAAATGGCTCTAGAGCGAGTTAGAGTCCTAGGGGACGACCTCAGGAGAAACAACATAAGAATCATGGGAGTGCCGGAACCACACGGAACCAATCCCAATGAAAAAAACACCATTAAAGACATCATTGCTAAAAAATTCCCAGAGCTAGAGAATGCGGACATCCAGATACAAGGAGTCCGAAGGGTACCAGCTAAAAGGGACCCAAATAGAAAATCCCCAAGGCATATCATAGTCAGAATGATGGATGCCGTGGATAGAGACACAATACTGCAAGTAGCAAGATCAAAGAAGGAGATCATATACAAAGGCGCAACCCTTAGATTCACAGCAGACCTATCAGAAGAAACCCTCCAAGCCCGAAGACAATGGTGGGATATAGTGAAAAAACTTCATGAAATGAATGCCTCACCAAGAATACTCTACCCGGCTAAACTCTCAGTTAAACTTGAAGGAACCATACATTATTTCATGGACAAGCAACAGCTCAGGAACTTCATAGACTCAAGACCAAATTTAAAAGAAGGACTCAAAGGGCTACTATAAGACAAAGAAAAAGACCTAGAAGAACAACAAACCCTACAGAAAAATGGCACAAAATCCAATGACAATAATCTCTCTTAATGTTAACGGGTTAAATGCACCAATCAAGAGGCACAGAGTGGCAAAATGGATTCGGAAACTAAACCCAACTTTCTGCTGCCTACAAGAAACACATCTGAATAGCCGGAACAAACACAGACTAAAAATCAAAGGATGGAAAACAATCCTGCAAGCAAACAGCCCCCTCAAAAAAAAAGCGGGGGTGGCCATACTAGTATCCGATAGCATTGATTTCAGGCTGAAAAAGATCAGAAGGGACAGCAAAGGTCATTTTATATTCATCAAGGGATATGTGCAACAGGAAGAATTCACACTCCTAAATGTATACGCACCTAATGAACGACCAGCGAAATACTTAAAAGAACTCCTAATAGAATTTAAGGAGGACATAACTAGCACCACGATAGTAGTTGGAGATTTCAACACTGCCTTATCAAATCTGGATAGATCGACAAGAACAACACTCAGCAAGGAAACGATGGCCCTGAAGGAAGAAATGGAGGAGACAGGTCTAATAGACCTATACAGGGCTATATACCCCAAAAAGAAAGAATACACATTCTTTTCCAGCGCACATGGAACATTTTCCAAAATAGACCATGTTCTGGGCCACAAGTTATACCTTAATAGAATTGGAAAGATAGAAATTGTATCAACTATCTTTTCAGACCATGATGCACTGAAGATGGAAGTTAATCATGCACAGACGCGGAGAACCAAATCAAACACTTGGAAATTAAACAACTCACTATTGAACAATGAGTGGGTCATGGAGGAAATCAAGAAAGAAATTAAGAGATACCTCGAAACAAATGATAATGAAGACACAAGCTACCAGAACCTATGGGACGCAGCTAAAGCTGTGTTAAGGGGAAAATTTATAGCTCTGCAAGCCTTCCTCAGAAAGGAAGAAAGGGCCTATATAGATAGTTTGACTTCGCAGCTCAAGATCTTAGAAGAGGACCAGCAAAAGGAACCCAAACCAGATCGAAGGAAAGAAATAATAAAACTTAGAGCAGAAATTAACGATATGGAAACCCGAAAAACAATCCATAAGATCAATGAAACAAAGAGCTGGTTCTTCGAGAAAATAAATAAGATTGATAAACCGCTAGCAAGACTCACAAAGAAAGAAAGAGAGAAAACCCTAATAAACCGAATCAGAAATGAAAAGGGGGACATCACAACAGAAACCAAGGAGATTCAAAGGATCATCAGAGACTACTTTGAAAGTCTGTATGCCACAAAACAAGAGAACCTAAAAGAAATGGATGAATTCCTTGACTCCTACAACCTCCCAAGACTGAGCCAAGAAGACTTGAAATACCTGAATAGGCCCATAAATATCAAGGAAATCGAAACGGTAATCAAAAGTCTCCCCAAAAACAAAAGCCCAGGTCCAGACGGATTCACTGGCGAATTCTTCCAAACATTCAAAGAAGACTTGTTGCCAGTTCTCCTTAAGCTTTTCCAGGAAATCGAAAAGACAGGAACCCTTCCGAACAGTTTCTATGAGGCACATATCTCCCTAATACCAAAAGCAAACAAAGACACCACTAACAAAGAAAACTATAGACCAATATCCTTGATGAATACCGATGCGAAGATTCTCAACAAAATACTAGCAAATAGAATCCAACAACTCATCAAAAAGATCATACACCATGACCAAGTGGGATTCATCCCAGGGATGCAAGGTTGGTTTAACATTCGGAAATCAATCAACATAATCCATCACATCAACAAAAGTAAAGATAAAAACCATATGATCATATCCATAGATGCAGAAAAAGCATTTGACAAGATCCAACACCCATTCATGATAAAAACTCTCACCAAAATGGGTTTTGGAGGAACTTTTCTCAAGATAGTCAAAGCCATCTACCATGAACCTATGGCAAGCATTATCATCAATGGAGAAAAACTAAGGGCTTTTCCTCTAAGATCGGGGACAAGACAAGGATGTCCACTCTCACCACTTCTCTTTAACATAGTACTGGAAGTATTAGCAATAGCCATCAGGCAAGAAAAAGATATTAAGGGGATTCAGATTGGAAAGGAAGAAATCAAGCTCTCACTATTCGCAGATGATATGATACTATACCTAGAGAAACCTAAAAGCTCTAGTAAGAAACTCTTAGAAACAATTGACCTATACAGTAAAGTTGCAGGCTATAAAATCAATACCCAAAAATCCATGGCCTTCCTATATGCAAACAATGAGACAGAGGAAAGGGACATGAAAAAAGCAATCCCGTTCACAATTGTGCCCCAGAAAATCAAATACCTTGGAATCAGCTTAACTAAAGAAGTAAAGGACCTCTACAAAGAAAACTACATAACTCTACTCCATGAAATAAAAGAGGACATGAGGAAATGGAAAAATATCCCCTGCTCATGGATAGGGAGAATAAACATTGTCAAAATGGCAATACTCCCAAAAGCATTATACAGATTTAACGCAATCCCTATAGGGATACCCATGGCATTCTTCAAAGAAACGGAGCAAGCAATCCTGAAATTTATATGGAACAATAAACGCCCACGGATAGCTAAAACAATTCTTGGGAAAAAGATGATGGGAGGCATCACCCTTCCCAACCTTAAACTCTACTACAAAGCGGTAACAATTAAAACAGCATGGTACTGGAACAAAAGCAGAACTGCAGACCAATGGAACAGGGTGGAATATCCCCACACACAACCTCAAATGTATGATCATCTAATCTTTGATAAAGGTGCAAGAGATGTGAAGTGGAGCAAGGAAAGTCTCTTTAACAAATGGTGCTGGCACAACTGGACAACCACATGCAAAAAAATGGGCTTAGAACTCGATCTGTCACCATGCACAAAAGTCAGATCAAAATGGATTAAAGACCTCAACATCAGACCACAAACCATAAGGTACATTGAAGACAAGGTAGGCAAAACCCTCCAGGATATTGAAGATAAAGGTATCTTCAAAGATGACACAGAACTAAGCAATCTAGTAAAAACAGAGATCAACAAATGGGACTACATTAAACTAAAAAGCTTCTGCACCGCAAAAGAAACAGCGACCAGAATACAAAGACTATCTACAGAATGGGAAAGGATATTTACACAATACTCATCAGATAAGGGGTTGATATCAAGGGTATATAAAGCACTGGTTGAACTCTACAAGAAGAAAACATCCAACCCCATCAAAAAATGGGGCGAAGAAATGAACAGAAACTTTACCAAGGAAGAGATACGAATGGCCAAAAGACACATGAAAAAGTGCTCTACATCACTAATCATAAGAGAGATGCAGACCAAAACAACCTTGAGATACCACCTCACACCACAGAGGCTAGCACACATCCAAAAGAACAAAAGCAACCGCTGTTGGAGAGGATGTGGGGAGAAAGGGACCCTTCTACACTGCTGGTGGGAATGCCGGCTAGTTCAGCCCTTTTGGAAAACAGTATGGACGATTCTCAAAAAACTAGAGGTTGAGCTCCCATTTGACCCAGCAATACCACTGCTGGGAATATATCCCAGAAAAGCCAAAAAGTATAGTCGAAGTGACATATGCACTTATATGTCCACCGCAGCACTGTTTACAATAGCCAGAATCTGGAAAAAACCCGAGTGCCCTAGAACAGATGACTGGTTGAAGAAACTCTGGTACATCTATACAATGGAATACTATGCAGCGGTTAGAAAAAATGAGGTCATGACGTTTGCATATAAGTGGATCAACATGGAAAGTATCATGCTAAGTGAAATGAGTCAGAAAGAGAGAGACAGACATAGAAAGATTGTACTCATCTGTGGAATATAGAATAATAGACTATAAGACTAACACCCAAGAATAGTAGAAATAAGTACCAAGAGGTTGTCACCATGGCTTGGAGGCTGTTCTCTCATTCTGGGCAACTCAGAGAAGGGAACAGCAAGTAAAATGTGGTTGTTGATCATGTCGGGGAAAGATGATGCGGGCCAAATATAGACTAGAGACTGAACACAATGGCCACTCAACACCTTTATTGCAAACCACAACACCTAATCAGAGAGAGAGAACGAAAGGGAACACCCTGCCATAGTGGCAGTTTGGGGTGGGGGGAGATGGGACTGGGGAGAGGGGGAGGGATGCTGGGTTTACTGGTGGTGGAGAATGGGCACTGGTGAAGGGATGGGTTATCAAACTTTGTAAGGGAGAAACATGAGCACAAAAATGTATAAATCTGTAACTGTACTCTCACGTTGACTCACTAACTAAAAATAAACTATTAATTTAAAAAAAAAAAAGTGAGCCACACTGAACTTAGTTCTACATTCTGCAGATTTCTTCCCACTTCTCAATAAACTTTCCTATTTTCAAAAAAAAAATAATTCTATAATGAAAAAATTTTTTAATTTGCATAAAATAGATAAATCCTACAAATGTATAATTTAGTAAAGGTAAAAGAGGTGAATTAAGAAAATTTTAAGGAAACATCTGAATAGACTTAAAGGAATATACATAATAACCTCTCAGTATCTGTATTGCAAACCATGATGCTGGAGAGAGAAAGAAAGAGAGAGAGAGAGAGAGAGAGAGAGAGAGAGAGGGAGGGAGGGAGAGAGAGACACAGAGAGACACAGAGAGAGACACAGAGAGAGAAGGGCTTGGGGGAGGGGTTGTGGGAGGAAAACTGGGAACATTGATGGTTGGAAATGTACATTGGTGGAGGGGTGGGTCTTGGAACATTGTATGACTGAAACCAAATCTTAAACAGTTTTGTAACTGTATTTCACAGTGATTCAATTAAAAAACTGTATTTTATTTTTAAAAAAAAAAAAAAAAAAGCACACCAGCGCAATAGTATGCCCTTGTGTGACTGATTTGTTGGAGTCAATAGAGTGAGCTGGACTTAATACTCAGTTGTGAGCACACAAAATAGTGTGGCTGTTTCAGCACTTCACTCCTTCGTGATAGGTTGTTCGTGCTACATGTTTGTGCTACATTTTATCCACCCCTTGCCAAGGCAGTTGCCCTTGATTTTGATTCTCCCTTCTGACTCTGCGCCCAATGGTCTTTTCTCTGCACTTGCTCCAGACTTCAGCCTCAGTCCTGACCCATTCACTCTTTCCCTTAGCATCTAGACAGAGGTGACAGCACAGTGGGCTGGATCAAATGTCAGACATGCTAGAGGCTCTGTGTTAGCTACCTGCATGAACCACTCCAGTCCCAGAACTGCTGGGAGAGTTTCCTAGGACCCCTATAAATGTTGTGATCCCCCCAAAGATATAACACTCATATTATCCAAAAACTCACTTTACCAGACCTTCATTTCCTGACCATTGCTCTCACATTCTTTTCGATTTTTAAGGTTTTTTTTTTTTTTTTTTTTTTTTTTTTTTTTTTTTTTTTTTTTTTTGCTTTTTGGTACATACCCAGCGATACACAGGGGTTACTCCTGATTCTGCACTTAGAAATTACTCCTGGCTGTGCTGGGGAACCATATGGGATTATGGGAATCAGACCTGGGTCGGCCACGTGCAAGGTAAGAGCCCTACCTCTGCTCTCACATTTGTATCTTTCCCTGCAAACAATCTGTTCAGTAAACAGTTTCATATGCATTGCTTTTTAAAAAATATTTTTTAAAAAATGCATTGCTTTTTAAAAATATTTTTTAAATAACACCATGATTTACCAAGTTGTTCATAATAGAGTTGTTTCTGGAATTAAATGTTTCAACACCAATCCCACTCTAGTGTGACCTCTCCTCCACCAACGACCCCGATCTTCCACCTACTATCTCAACTGACCTGCTTAGGAGGTACAAACAAACTTACTTCCTATGGTTTGTTAAAACACAAAATCAAATGGAATTATCCAAATGGTCAATGAAAGTTAGTTGACTGTATGATCCACTTTAGAATGAAGTCCAAACAATCCCTACTGTTAAAATTTTACAATGGTGTTACTGAATCATTAACGTTATAATGGGCTGGCGGGTGCTTGTTGTTCACATTCATCCTTAGAATCTCAATTTAGATGGGATTTTTCTCTCTTTAAATTGCCTATTATTCACACCTCTAGCTTAGTCAGAGTAGCATATAGAAATGCGGCTACAATGCAGATAACCATCAAGCTCCCCCTCTAGATCTTTGGTACGCTCCCTCTGGACTTCTGCATCCTGTCCTTAGTAAAAACACATGACAAGGTTTAGGATTCCGTCCTATGGGCTCCCCTAGAGCCTGGATAGCCCCCATCCCACTCTGTTAGGATGTCTCTGTTCCAGGCCCACGTTCAGTTCCCTGAACACTGGTGGTCTGGCCTATAGAAAGTCTCTCTACTTTCCCTAATGCTCACAGACAGAGTCACGGACCATATCAGCACCTGACCCCACTGCCTTACCTGACTTAGGGTAGGTCAGTAGCAAGACATCGTCATCTGTAAACACAAAATTACACCACTCTTCTGTCAGGAAAGCAGGTGTGAAAATCATAGTTGGAAAAAATACACCATTAATCCTTTTATTTTCATCAGTATTTATAACTGTGTCTTTGTGAAAGAACTGTGGTCTATGATTAGAGGCTCCATCACTGACTGTACGATCCACGTTAGAATAAAGCCCAAACAATCCCTACTAGCTTCTACCTCTTTTAATCTCTAACCAATTCACTGCAATGATAGGCAGATTCAAAGTTAAAGATACTGTGAAACTGTCAGGTCTTTTTAGGGCATTGTGTGGAAATCTGAGTATGAATCCTGAGAAGGAAAGTAATTCAAGAGCAAGCCTGTAGGATATGGGGTGTGGTGCTTAAAATGCTTTTAATCAACTTTCTTTTTTAGAATGGTTTTAGTGGCAATGTAGAAAAAGTGCAATGAAAGAAGAGGAGAAGGACACACTCCAAAACCACCACTGGCCAAACTCCATCGCCTCAGGTCTACTGAGTCTCATAGTAAACTTAACTGGCTGAAACCTCAGGTACTCAGGTCCCTGTTGTTGAAAGCTCAGGACCTTCTCATAGTCAGAATGGACAACATCCTCCCAATTCCCTGTAGTTCTGGATGCCCCAGCACTCATGCCCACAACCACTTCCATCACCATGTAAACTTAGTAAAAAAATTAACTCCAGCCAACTGACTAGTCAAAACCTCTTAAATTTTTTGTGGCTGCATAACATTTCCAAACTCTACAACATTGACAATCCAGTAGAAGCACACCAGATTGAATGAGGTATAATGTAGACACCAACCAATTTCAGCTAATAAAAACATTAACACAGAAGCTTAACTTGTAATATATTAGTAATCCCTCAGACAAAGACTTAATAATCACATGGTTAGATACAACAATTTTCACTAATTTTCTACAAAGGAAATAATTTTTGATCATTCTGTTAGCAAGAAGTCAAAAAAAGGGGGAAAAAAGGAAACCCTTAATTACCCTTTGCAGGCCTGGTGGATTCAGGAGCCTAGTTTCCAGATGGTCTTGCCTCTCTCTTGTGGAGGGGACTTGTAGCAGCTGAGAAGTGTACCTAACATCGTGGGTGAGTCTATCCTGATCTGGCCAGAGACTGTGTCTAACCTGGCTGGGACTCAAAGGTAGATGAGCCGGTTGTTTTCCACCCCTGCCTAGAGGTAAGTTCACCCTGTACCACGAGCAAGGTCTTGGGTTGCAATTCTTATCACTGAAACCTGGAGTGTCCTCATCACCCTATTGTCCAGAACTGGAAGGGGGGGTGGATGGTTATGCTGATGGAATATCTAGGACATGTCCACATAAGTGAGAGGGTCCTGGATTGGAAGAGCCCAAGAAATGACCCCTGGCTCCCAGCAACTCATCTGTCCACTCTCCACCAGGTAAGGCACTGTGTCTTCCCCAGCCCCCTGGAAAAAGGTGCGCAGGGCCAGAGGAAGGGAAGAGACAAATAACAGTGAGTTCTATCAACTGCCCTGAGTAGGAAGGGGGACCACTAGGAGGGGTGCTGAGGAGGAGCCCCAAGTGATAGGGAACCCAGAAAGAGATGGAGCTCTTGTGGATGACACGGGGAGAAAGGGCTGGGATGGGTGCTTCCAAAGCTTGAACCCTGAAACTGAGAGGAGAGACAGAAAGAGAAAAAGGCCAGTTGGAGGGAAATCCAACGGGGGAATTGGAGGGAGGTTCATGAGGTGAATCCTCCCCAAAATCCCACCTTCAAAGTTGACAGCCAGCACCATCCCCATTCACATCAGCTTCCTAGACAACCTCGGCGATCTTCTGGGGGCTGAGCTTCTCCCCCTTTTGCATGGCCATGGCCTGCTGCAGCTCCCTGAGTGTGATCTCCACATATCCATTGGCATCAAACTGCTCAGGAGCAGAACAGAGAACTTAGCAGTTATGTGGCTTCCAATAGACCCAGAGTGACTGAGCCAGGAACTGAGCTGAGCACAGAGTCAGAATATCAGCCTCCAGAATGCACCATGCTGGACAACCACCAGCCTTTGGGGCTCTGGTAGGGCACCAGGCCTGGTTGAGAACCCACCACACGCACACACACACACACACACACAAACACATGCGAATACACACACACACACACAAACATACTGCTACTCTAACAGAAAGCAACTTCATTCACTTTCTTGAAGGCATCCCACAGCTCCTGGACTCCGATCATGCTGGCAGTTCCTGCCAGCAGCCTCGGGGCCATCAGCTCCGCAAAGTTATCAAAATCTACGCAACTCCCTGCTACAGAGAGCAGAGGTGAGGGTCTAAGCCCCTTCCCTTGGGCCTGACTTCAGGGGAGGGGCCTGTGCCCATTCCCCTGCATGCTAACAGCTGTGCCAAAGAAGACTCAAGAAATCTTAGTGCGTGACAGTACAGACACAGACAAGCATCTATCATCTGCCCAACACCTGTCTGCCTGCCTGCATGTGCTAGACAGAGAGTAAACATAAGGTGAGAAAAGATTCCTTGAGCCAAGTTGCCCCTTGGGTTCCCTCAGCTGCACAGTGAACCAGCGGTGGGTTTAGGTGGGTCCAAGGTGCCATGCATGCCACCGTGATCCAACTTCATCTGGAGGGAGGCTGGGAGAGACAAAGCATCAAGTCTGTCTATCACACCCCTCACGTCCACCCTGTTTGTGCTACAACCTGGAGCAAAGGCGATAGTGGCTTCAGGGCCAGGTACCGCCCAAACCCATAGCCTCCAAGGTTGGCTGCACCCTTTTTTTGTTTTTTGGCTTTTTGAGTCACACCACACTATGCTTAGGGGTTACTCCTTCTCTGCACTCAGCAATTATTCCTTGCACTGCTCAGGGAACCATGTGGGATGTCAGGGATTGAACCCGAGTTGGCTACACGCAAGGCAAATGCTCTGTCCACTGTGCTATAGCTCTGACCCCTGTTGCATTTTTAAGGTAATACTGACCTGCACTTCTGTTTCCACAGCCTGGGGTCATGGCTGGGGGCAGAGGTCATGGTATAGCCTTACACTAAGCCTGGATCTGCCCTTCCTGCATCCCTGAAGGCCCCCTCAGAACCAAGGAGGGATTGCACCTTCACTGGACAGATGGGGAAACTGATGCTCAAGAGGGTGCTGGTCAACTTTCCTTTTCAAATAAACCAGGAATAGTAAGTCAGGACACAGGGAATGCAGCTAGAGCCAGCCCCTGCCCTTGTAAGGAGTTGGAGCTATTTCCTCAAAGACTCTCCCCCCTCCCACTGATTCCAGTTCCTGTGCCCCTTGCCCATCCCACCCCACCAGCCTCACCGTTCATGCGGATCTGCTGGCCCAGTTCCGTCAGCTCCATCTCCGTGGGCATGTACCCCATCGTCCTTATGAGATTGTCCAGGTCCTTACATGAGATAAACCCATCTCTGTCCTTGTCAAACTCCAAAAAGGCTTCCCGGAGCTCTGAAAGTTGAGAGAGAGAAGGTGGGTGGGCAGGGGGTAGAGGTGGGGGCCTTGAAACAATCATAAGATATGGTAGGGTCCCTTGAAACCATCCCTGAAGCTCTAAGGAAGGGGAACACATTTCAAAAATCCCAATTTGGGAGCTGGAGGATAGAGCTTAGTTACCACATCTGGCAATGCTAAGGGCTTACTCCTGGTTCTGCACTCAGGGATCACTTCTGGTGGTGCTTGGGAGATCATATGGTATGCCAGGGATCGAACCTGTTTGGCCATGTGCAAGGCAAGTGCCCTCCCCATTGTGCCATCTCTCCAGCTTGAAAACCCCAGTGTTTTCAGAGGATGGAGGATGTGAGCCTTGTGTAGAGGAAACATTCCTGCGACTGGAGAAGAGACCACAGAAGCACCTTCCAAGTCTGGGGTGAATTATCTCATTTCCCCAAGCGGTGCATCCCCCCAGAACTGTGAGACACTTGGGGGAAGAAACGTTTTCTCAGGGCATGAAAGTTCCAGAGTCATCGGGATTGGAAAGGGAGGGACACTTTCCGGAGAATTTTACATGACAGACCGGCAGGTTTAGGTGGGGCAGGTTTGGGGCATCACCTTTCATCTCATCTTGTCCCAGTGGTCTCTTCTGGAGCAGGGTACGGGAGAGAGGGTTGAGGATCACACGTTTATGCCTCATCCTTCCAGAGCTGACTCCAGGTTCACCTCCCTTCCTCCCGACTCATTCCCCTGGTGATGGGCAAGGGGGAGGTGGTGGGGGGAAACCCTGCTACCACCAAGTCCTGTCTTTTCTGATCATCTCTATCAGAGATGGGCAGAAAGATCATTTCCGTCTTACCGTGAGGATCAGAGAGGGTAGGGAAGCTCCCTGAGGGCACACAGCTGCAAGATCCCCACCCAGGCCAAGGAGTGATGTGACACTCCTCTTTGGCTGTCACACAGGAGGCCAGGAGCAGCATATGGGTCGTCTCCCTGCCACCTCCCCCAGCTCTGGCTTCTTTCCAGACCCCCCTGATGATTTATTCCCCACCCACCACTGTACCTTCTGCCCAGGACTCTACCCAGAGTCCAGTGACCTGCAGGCTGGAGTCCCAGCCCAGATGTCCCCAATGTCAGGTATGGCTCCAACTCTTTCTTGCTGCCCCTTCACCAACACTCCCCCCCCCTTATACACCAAATGTTCCTGGGTTCATCTAATACCTCAGGGAATGAAGCCTGGCCCCTGGGGACCACATAGGCCTCAGGAAGGGCTGCCTGAGGTGGATCACCACTTCCCTGTCCGTAGATTAGAGATGAAACGCTCGCCAACCCCGTTTTAAGGGTACCAGGAAGGCAAAGAACTTGGGCACCTGGAAGACAAGAGTACCAGGTAGACAAAGACAAAGAACTTTCCCAAGGCAGGGCACGAGGAAACAGTCTAATAAAGAGCAAAGGTTATCAACATCATCATCATCACCGTCATCATCATCACATCATCATCATCACCAGTGTCAGTGAGCATCCATGGGCCAGACTGGTCTTTGGCATGGCCGCCCACCCCCCAAGTCCGCGCTTTCCATTTCACACCCCCTTTCTCTCCTGGCCTCATTTCCTCTGCTCCCTGGCATGCTCCCTGGAAGGTCTTCCCTCCCTAGCCCCTCTATTTTCTGAACCCTGTCCCCTCCCATCCTTCCCCCATCGTCACAGTCTCCTGTGCCCTCCTCACCCTCTCTTTCTCCGCAATTCCCTTTCTCAGGAAGATGCAGGCAGGCCCCATTGGGAACTGCATGGTGGTGCAGTCAGCGCTCACTGGGTCCAGCAGCAAAGGTGACACCCCCACCGAGCCTCTGTGCTGCTGGTCTGGCCACCCCGCACCCCGCCCCAGAATCTGAGGGCTGGACAGCTGGGAGGGAACCATCTGCCTTGGGCGAAACAGGCCCACGTGGTTTCCACCTTCCATCTGTGCTGGGCCAGGGCAGGAAGGGGCACCAGGGTCAGGTTCTGGGCTTTGCAATCCCCATGATGGATCTGGGTAGGCAGCTGCACGATGGGGCTTAGGCAAAGACATCTGTGCTCCCCGCCTCCCAACAAACCTGGCGCCCAGCCTGGCCTTTGCTGAAGGTCCTGACCTCATTCACTGTGCCTGACCCCAGCACCCTGGCAGCCAAGTGTGGGGCTTGGGGAGCGGGACAGCTGTGTGGACTTGGCAAGGGGTACGTGCCCAGCATGCAGGAGCCCAAGATTCACTCGAGCATTATTGAAAATAACCCACAGATGAATGCAGCTCTATAGGCTGGAGTGATAGTACAGCAGGAGGGCGCATGCTTTGCATAGTCAACCCTGGGTTTGATCCCTGGCACCCCACTTTGTCCTTGAACCCTGCCAGGGGTGAGCCCTGAGCACGGCTGGGCATCTCTGGTAGCCTCTGCTGCACCCGGTTGAACAGCATCACGATTCTGGGCTGCACATTGAATTGTCTGGACTTGGTGATCACTGCCAGGTGAGGCTGCCTTGGTACTGCTCGAGGCCTCTCCCACACCAAGCAGGAGACAAAGGTTCTTGTGCTTCCTCTGTTCGCCCCTTTCCCTCCTTTCTTCAGTGAGCCAAGGTGGAGAAATGATGTAATCCACATTGGGGGATAGAGGGAGCCAGAGTGTCCTGCAAGGGCAGTTTGGGCTAGTGCTGGGGTCTGGGAAGGTGAGGACGGCCCCCAGCAAGGGCTGCAGGAGGAATGGAAACACAGGGCAAGGGAGTCCCATGCTCCATCCCACCTCCCCCGGGGCACTGGAAAGGACTCTGCTGCAGGAACAGGGAACGACTGGAGAGAGGAGCACTGTGCTGGGTTCTCCTCAGGATGCAGGTGCGTCAGCTTGGGTTTCGAGCACTTGCAAAGATCACCATGTGTTGGGGGCCCTGAGTGCCCCGTCTCTCATTGGGAAACACCCCAATATTGGCAAGCACCCTGAGCAGGCAGTCTTGACTTCCAAACACAAGTCTCCATGGGAAGGAACCAAGATTTGCAGGAGCAGACAATTCCATGACAGGGGCTTAGAGGCGAGTGCTGGAAGGGTTGGGCGGCTGCATCCAGGGGGCTCAGGGGCCTGCTCTATGGGGCGGAGCAAGCAGAGGGCAGCTGTACTTGCGGGAACCACCTTAGGAGAGCCTTGTTTCAAGGGAGTCACCTCAGGAAGTGGGGAGGCCTGGCAGCTGGTCCAGGATCAGGTGAAGTTGGCAGCGATCACTGAAAGAAGCGATCACTGAAAGAAGTGTCTGCTCCCCAGAGATCTTGTCACAAGCGCTGCCATCTCTGGCTGTCCCTACTCCAGGGAGAAGACATGAATGTTCCCAGGCCCTGCAGAAGCACAGGGAGGTAAGTGACTCAGGATCCCTTCACACCTCATAAGATTCAACTATCCCTTAAGCATTTATTCTGGTTATCCAAACCCACATTAATTTGTCTGTCCTTTAAGGGAAAGATATGTTAGCAAGAAATAAAAAGCCCTTCTATGGTGGCATCCACACGAGATATGTATGTGCAGATGAACACACATGCACGCACAGACATGGCTGTGTGGGGCTGGGCTGTAGCTCCAACACTTCACACTGTGACAGTGTGGGGGGGGTAGGAACCTGCTGAGCTTGAACTGGTTCTGCCTTGCACAAAACCTCCTGCTCTGTGGGGTGTCCACATCCTGCTGGGCAGAGCAGCAGCCACGCGGCACAAGGGAGCACTCGTAACGGGCCTCTGAGGGTGGGAAACTCAAATGGTGCGATATCCGTGAACATGCTGGAACCCACGAGTACCACCAGTGGCTCACGCTTGGCTGTGGCTTCATATAAATTCAGTACAGGCGTCGACTCCTGCCGGGAACCAGAGTCAGAGCTGCATCTCAGGGTGACAGCACATCCCGGGAAGGGATGAGGCTTGCCCTGGCGTAGCTGGGTGGACTGGCTCCAGCGCACACACCGCAGTGGCCTGTGTGAGTCCCCGCTCTGCTGCCCACCACAGAACTGTGTACACCTGAGTCCGGGAGGGCAGACCAGGGTGTCCTGGCTTCTCACGTCTGACACAGGCCTGGCACGCTGCCAATACTATGCTTTTCTGACCATAAGGGCAGCTGGTGATGACAGCCCTTCTCAGATATGATGGGGGGAGCTGGAGCCACCAGCTTGGGACCAGGAGGTAGCGACCAGGCATGTGACTGAACACAGCTCTCTGCCCATCAGAGCTGCACCCTGGCCGCAGCAGCCCTGACACGGGGGGAGCCTGCCGTCAATATTTATTCAACTAAACAGACCCCAGAGTCCTGCCAAACCCCCACATAGAACCCGCGCAGTGGCCCCAGCTGTGCTAACCGCAGCCCTGCAGCTCGGCCCGGCCAGAGGCGGGGCCTAGTAGAAATCTTCCCGGTCTGAGTCGGACTCTGCTCCTTGCTGGTTCTGGATCTGACTCTGCTTCTTGTACAGACAGGCCACCTGCAGGGACGGGGGGATGACGCAGAAGTCCTGGGGTGGCCCACCGGCAGCGTCTGCAGTCAGAGACACTGGCCCACCCCGTCCTGGGACTCACCTGGGCACTGGTGGTGGCCTGCTCCGGCTTCTTGTCATCCCGCACACGGATGAACCGAGGGAAGCAGAGGGAGATGCCCTTCTCACTCTCCACCTGGCGGCGGGGGCGGGGTGTCCAGGCCCACCCTGGGAGAGCTCAGGTCCCCAGAGTGAGCCTGTCCCAGACCCAGGCAAAGAATTCAACATGGCACCTATATTATAATGCCTGGGGCCATGCTGGAACAAGGGGCCCCCCAATGCCTGCCGTGGCCACTGCCGTCGGAGCGGATTCTAGAACCAGACTGAGTGAACCAAAAGCTCCCCATGGCTCAATGTTCCCCTCTAAGCCAGGGGGTATTCTGCTCCCCGGGGGCTCCACAGGCACCAGCAGCCCCCTCCCGCCTGGGGCCCAGCTGCACAGGCGACTCCACAGCTCTGACACTTGATGGGATGCAGGAACAAGACACTCCAGCCCAGAGAGATGGCTTCCTGCTGCCAGATCCGCTCGGGACAGAGCCCCGCTCCCTGTGCAGGAGCTGTGGGTCTGAGGCTCAGCACCGACCACCCCAGAGGGGGGCCACCCAGCTGTTTGAAGCCTGAGCAGTTTTGGCTGTGTCTAAGGAAGGAGCCAGCCCTCCCTGACTCCACAAGGCCTCGGGAGCTGCGACGCTGTGTGGTCTCACATGTCCCACGTGCCCCCAGAGTGTTTCTTTAAGAAACAAGCCTCGGGGCACAAGACGTGTCCCCCACTCACCAGACCACGGGCTGCAGGGTAGATGGGGGACAGGGAGAGGTCTGCGCACTTCACCTCCCACACGGTGCTGGGCTCCAGCCAGTGGTCAGGGGCCACGGCGCCCTCCGCCCGCACATAGGAGCGGGGTGCGGGCAGCAACAGCGTCTGCGGCAGGGCCGGGGGGACGGAGGGTCAGTCATGGCCAAGACTCGGGGAGGGCAGAGATGACACACACACACCCGGAAGGAGAGAGCAAGGAGAAAGCTGGGGCTGGGCAGGGCATAGCCAGAGGGGGCCCCAGCAGGAGACTGAGAGGATGGGCCAGAGAACTGGGTGGGGGGACAGAGACAGGTCGCCAAGATGCCAGCACACGCCACCCTAGGCAAAGGGGCTTCTCTGCTCTGCAATGATCCACTTGGGGTCCATAGTGCCCTTAGCCCCAGGGCAACTGTGGGAGGGGCAGGGACCCGGGGCTCCTGCAGCCCCACCACCCCCCGCGGCCCCTCACCTGCAGGCGCCGGTGATGCTCCTCCAGCTCCTCATAGCTCAAGCCGGTCCCAAGCTGCAGGAAGGCAGGAGTGGATGGCAAGGCCAGGGCAAGGGCCCTAAAGCCCCTCGCAGCAGCCCCCTGGCCCACCCCTCCACACCGTCTCCCCAGCAGGAACTGGCACCTGGAGCCCCCAGTGCCCACTGGTCCCAGTGCTCAGCCCCCAACCAGAGCTGCACCGGGTTTTCCTTCATCCCCAGAATAGGGAAAGTGCAAACAGCACCTGAGGCTCTGAATGGGAGGGAGGTGGGGGAGAGCATGGGGTGTAGACAAGAGCCCTTTGACCCCACGGCTCTCGCAGGTTGTGACTCTCCTGTCACCTACACACGACGTGGACAGGGGTGAGCCCCCGCGCAGGGTTGCTCTGGCTGGCACCCCTCTCCCAAAGCCCTCTGGAGCTCTGCCCCCTATCTGAGGTCCTGGGGCCCAGGGAGGGCGTGAGAATGCATATGCACCACCCCCTCACACATATCGTTCCTCAGGGTAGGGGCGAGAAGGAAGCGAGTCGCAGGCATGAGGGACAAGCATTGTGCAGCATGCAGGGGCCCAGCAGCCTCTCCCCAGAGCAGAATCCCGAGGTGGCAGCCCCAATCCATGGGGTCCACAGTTTTCAGCAGACAGAGTCTGATACACCTCCCAAACTCCCTCACAGGCCAAGCTGGAGCCAGGGGAGCCCCCACAGAAGTTTCTCACTGGCTGGGGCTGACCCAGGGGTTCACTACTGCCTCTCTCCTACTGCTTGGTGCAGCCCTGGTCATGATGGCTGGAGCGCCTGCAGCCATACTGTAAGGATGAGGCCAGGAGAACATGATGGGTCACCAGTGCTTTCAAGCCCCCTCTTTACACAGGAGAAACATTTCCCCTCACTCTGAGTCCTCACATCCCTCCTGTGGCAGTCCAGGCCAGTGCAAGTCAGTCTTAGGACAAAAACAAACAGTGCCCCAAAGCAGCCTTGGAGTGGGCCAGAGTGTACCTTGCATATGGCCTTGAACTCCTCGCTCTCCTCATCATAGGCGTCCAGCAGGAGGCCCCAGTAGCAGACAGCACGCTTGCCCCGGCCCAAGACCACGAGGTCCAGGGTGTCGCCCACACCCTCCAAGTAGTCCTTCTTCAGCTGCGAGGGGCGAAGGCGGGAGGTGAGTTCCCATTATTGAGGTCTCAGGAGGGGGACGGAGGAGAGGCCCCAGAGGGACTGCTCCAGGAGACTGCGAATGGTGGGGAGCATGAATCGGGGGAAGGGCCAGGCTCCCTCTATGACAGTAAGTCACAGCTCTTTTCATAAATGTCTAAGTGACTAGTGGGAGGAGCAAGGCCAGAGCTGGGCTAGGGGCAGACGTCACTTCTCTAGCCTTGCTCAGGGGCCCAGGAGTGGGAAGGACCGAACAGGTGCAGCGTGAGGTTCAGGGGCCTTGTAGGGGCCTGGCTGGCCTCCTGCCAGGCTCTCCTGTACCCAAGCACCCCTGACAAAAGCCTCTGTCCACAAGAACATGGGCAGGGCCGATGCGGGACATCCTGCCTCTCCCACACACACTGAGAACGCAGCGTGACTCTGCCAAGAGCTCATTCCTGGAACCTACCCCCATAGGCTCACCAGGGCCCTCCCGGACCATGTTCCTCCCCTGCTCCAGGGAGCACCGCCTCTGGCACACACACCCAAATGCTCTCACACCGGTCCAACCTCACACATCGGCCCCCCCATCTCACACCCAACCCAATCCCATACCCAACTCCTAATCTCACATCTGGTCCCCCACGCATCCCCAACCTCACGCTTGTCCGAGGAGGCCTCTGTAGCGTGTTACCCCATCACCCCGCTCTGTTTAGCCCTTCTTGCCTGGGCCCATCCACTCCCATGGGCCTCTGGAGACCCCATGTCCCTGAGTTCACAGCCTGCCATCTGCCTGTCACCCCAAGAGTTAGGGACACCCAGGCCTGCAGCGGGCGAGAGTGGCAGAAGGGCTAAGCTGCAGGCTCTGGACTCGCCTTGAGCCAGTTGTGCAACCTCTTGGCGATCTCATAGGTGGCATTGACGTCCAAAGTCTTTACCATCAGCCCTTCACAGGAGTCTGCAGGGAGAGGTGGTGTGGCCAAGGCTGCACCCCATACTACCCCAGGCACCTGTCTGCCCGTCTGTGCGTGTATCCACGTGGCTGCGGTTATCACCTCTCACCGACTGCTCCAAGAACTCGGCGATCTGATCCGTGTCCTTGGTGTCCAGGGATGTGGCAAAGACGAACTCGCCCTCTATCTCCAAGAAGTTCTTGCGGAGCAGCTGCCGGCGCCTGGACAGGGGCTCCCGGACCAGGGACTGGGACAGGGCTGGAGGACGGGTTTGGGGCAGGGCCGAGACAGGCTGCACACAGGGGCCTGAGCCTGGCCACAAGTAGGAGGAACAAGGGCAGAAAGGGCAGGAGACGACAGGGTGGGCTCCGCCCCTCCACACACCCCCGCAATCACCTCTCCACTGATGTAGATGAGGTCGAAGGGGTACAGGCACACCTGCACCCGGATCTCTGCCACGTCCATCTCCTGCGAGGGACTGGTGTGAGGGCTCCCTTGGCCTACAATCACGGTGCTCCCTAGCCAACCTCACCTCTGCCCTCTGCAGACACAAGTTCCTCCCCACCCCATCCCCATGGTGGTGATAGGGCAAGTGTGGTGGGGGACAGGGTGCTGGGACGCAGGTCAGCTCCTGACACAGAATTCTGAAAACAAAGCAGAAAGAAAGGGCTCTGTCCCTTCCTCCTGGGGGAGCTGAGGTAGAAATGCAGTGTGTGTGTGTGTGTGTGTGTGTGTGTGTGTGTGTGTGTGTGGTGGAGGTGCGCTGCAGCCACATCGAGAGTCCAGAGTCCTGACCAGAAGGGCCCGATGGCAGGAACAGCAGGGGACACGTGGGGACAGGGAGGGGGGTGCGGAGGTGCTACCTTGCGCTTGCGGGTGGTGAGCACTTGGAATGGCTGAATCTGCTTCTTTTCCCGGTCCCATGCCATGGCTTCAGTGTCCAGGATGAAAGATGCGACTGAGGGAGTTTGATCTGAAAGAAGGGGCAAGCTAGCACCATCAGATAGGGAGGATGGTAATATCAGATAGAGAGGCTGCCATCAGACAGGGAGGCTGGCACCATCAGACAGGGAGGCTGCCATCAGACAGGGAGGCTGGCACCATCAGACAGGGAGACTGCCATCAGACTGGGCAAGACAGCACCCAGCCTCAGACATGCTCACATCCCTCCTCTGACCCCATGGCGGGAAGCAGGTCACCCTCTTGGAGCACTTCCTCTTTTGACCCCACCTGGAGCCCCTGTCTCCCTACCTTCCCATCCCATTCCCGGGAACCTGCCCAGCCCTGCTGTGCCTGCCTGCTTTCCTGATCCCATCCCCACTGGCCAAAGCTTCAGGAATCTCTGCACAGAGACCAGATCCCTTAGCTCGTGGTGGAAGCAGCATCTGCCCAACCAGCCCCGCTGAATTCAGGCAGGAGCTAGGTCGAGATGACCCACGGCCCACCTGGTCCATCTATTTGTCTGTCCACCTTCTGCCCACCTGATTCATCTGTCCACCCATCTCTGCACTCACTGCCCACCCAGTTCCTCTGCTGTCCATCTGTCTGTCTCTGCACCACCTGTCGACTCAGTTCAACTGTTCATTCATCTGTCCCTGTGCCGTCTGCCTATCCAGTTCATCTGTCAGCCCAGCTGTCTGTCCCTGCACCCTCTGCCCACTGGCTCATCTGTCCACCCATTTGTCCCTGCAGCCCCTGCCCACCAGTCTACCTGACTGCCCATCCGTACCTGCGCTCTTGGTCCATCATACTTTTACTCGCAGGTGAAAGCAGCCTCCCCAAAGCACTTTAGGACCTCACTGACACCCCGAGTGGGGTGAGCCAGCATGGGCTTCAGGGCTGTACCTGGGGCAGGGTCATGGAAGGAACATACATGAAGGGGCCAGGGGCATCTGGACATGGCTGGCTGCATGATCATGTGCTCACTCTAAGAATCACCTCACAGAGCACTTCTTGGGGTCCCCGCACAACACCTCCAGTCTCCCCCTCAGCGATGTCTGGGGTTAGACTGCCACGGCCCCCGGGCAGACCTCCTGGGACTCCTGTCTGCTCCCCAGTGGCTGGGCGAGGAGGTTTCTGGGGCACAGTCCACACCCATGACCCACCTCCCTCTGAACTCAGGCACGAGCCAGCAAGTCCACCCACCCTGAGCTTCTGTCTCTTCCCGCACCAGGAGCCCCCTGGGTACTACACAGGCTGCAGGAAAGGGAAGCGGCTCCGCACCCCAATAGCAGGTCCTGAGGGGTGCCCTTCACCTCCGTCACCCTGTCCCCATATCTGTCCCCACCTCTGTTCTCACGGGGGGTGTAAGCAGAGGGGCCCATACCTGGACTCAGACTGCAGTGCTCTGGGAGCTGCTCCAGGCCGTGCTCAGCAGCATCGGGACGATGCTGTGCAGATCGGGCACCTCGTTGCAGGGGCAGGCAGAGGCCGTGTCGTCCCCAACCCCACCCCCTCCAGGGACAAGGCTCCACCTGCCGCTCCACCTGCTCTGGCTGGGCTCACCTGGCATCTCCCATCCTTTGGATACCCTGGGTGACCCCACAAAGCTAGCCCCAGGCCTCACTGCCAGTCACCCCTGGCACAGTGCGGGAGGGCCCCGCACCCAATCTGGGCAGCTGAGTCCCACCACCTGCTTGCCCGAACGCTGCCCCAGCACGTGGCCGAGGGCTCGCCCCACTGAAGGCTCTGTCAGCAAGTAAGTCCCAGGCTGCACAGTAAGTATGGGAATAGTCTGGGGGCTGCCACTGGCCCCTGCTCTTTGCCCCGTTTATGAAGTGCCAAGGCCATGCTGCCCCCTGCTCTCAAGAGGAGCCTTGAAGCTTTTGCCCCACACAGCAGAGACTCCCTGGGCATCTCCGGACCACCATCTCTGCCGCTCCCCAAGATGCCCAGAGCCCCCCATCACTCCAGGCTACCCCACAACCCTCCAGGTCTCCTTCCCCAGGAACTCTGGAGGGCAGGCAGATGCTGCCAGTAGCCAGCACGGGCAGAGTCTGGTATCTACCGCCTTCTTCATGCCCAGCCCTGATCTGCCCCGTTTCCACCCCAGGAGGCCCACTGACATGGTCGGCTACTGGCCCTGTCCCCCATCACTGTGGATGCCACACCCTGCCCACTTCTGTAGGTCCCACCCACTGCCCAACACTCCACACATGCACGTGTGTACATACACACACACTCATACACATACACACTCACATGCGCACACACACGCACTCACAAATGAATATACACATGTGCACACATACACACACACGACACAGGAGGGCACACACATACATGGACCTGTATGCCACCCCCTCCCCAAGCCCCCTGGAACTCACCAGAAGGTCTGCTTCAGGGTCATGGCCTGCTGTTCCGCCACATCTTTCTATCTTCGGTGGTCTTGCCCTTCCCAGCAGTCACCACAGCAGGGGGCGTCCCTAAGACAAGACCACCAGGAGCACCCTTGGGGTGGGCCCATACCCCTCGGCCACTGCAGAAGGGCTGCATGGCGATCTAGAGTGGGCGACACCGTCCTCGGGAGGGGCCCGGAGCAGCTGCAGCAGGAAGCAGTTGAGGGTGCGAAGGGCACTCACCTTGTCCTGGGGGCGTGAGGCTCACAGCCTGGGCGAGGGCTGCCAGCATCGACTTCTCAGCCACCCCCAGGCGCAGCCACCCGCTCAGGGCTCTGGGGAGAGAGGGGGCGGGCATATTCGCACGGTCCACCTCTGCAGCTCTATCCTGCCTCCCACCACCACTGAGCTTGGGCCCCACTGCAGGTGGTTCTAGCACAGAGATGCCCATGGGAATGGGACTCAGTTGGGCAGTGGAGACACAGGCGTCCTCCCAGGACAGATGCCTCCCAGATGCCCTGCCTGCATCTCAGTCGCCCACAAGAGTGGTGTGGGACGGGAGGGTCAGAGCAAGGCCTGCAGCCCCAGTGACAGGCACCAGGCTTCACCTGCCCGCGCCCCCACCCCCTCCAAACAGGTAGAGCCTTCAAACAGTCCCCCATGGGTCCAGGATGATACACCCGAGGCACCCCCTGTGGCTCCCACACATCACAGTCCGCGGCACCCAGACCTGGCTCCCCCACGGGCCCAGGACCCCTCTCCAAGCACCTTCTCTTGCAGCCCAGGGTGTCCTGACCCCGTCCCTCCCCGAGCCCACCTGGGAATGTAGCAGGCTTCAGAGTGGCGGCAGGCAACGAACAGACCTTTGATGATTTCCATCTTCTTCGTGGTGGACTGCGGAGGGGGTGGGGAGGTGCCATCACTGCCTGCAGGAGAGGGGACCCACCCGCTGCCCCAGGACAGAAGGGTGCTGCCCTGCGCGGTGGACCCAACAGCCAGCCTGTCGCCTAGAAGGCCCTGGGTCCCTGGAGAGGGGTGGGGGCGCCAGGCGCCACTCACCGCAGTGCCCAAGAGCCTGGTGATGTCCTGGAACTTGGCGAAGTCCTCAGAGGTTGAGAGGGGTGGTAGGGGCAGCCACCAGCGCCACATCCCCCTTCTCGATGACCTCAGCTCTCACTGACTCCAGCTGCCACCCTGGGGAGGGGAGAACAGCCTAGAAAAGCAGCCACATCACCCACCCTGTCCCCCAAGGAAGTGAGAGGGCCTGGCATGGCCGCCCCCACCACACCCCAAGGGGCTCTCTGTTCTGCAGAGCCCATCAGAGCCATGGCTTTGGGTCTGGCCAGGGCAGGGTACTGTGCCCGCCTCCCGCACAAAGACGACTGGCCAGCAGACGCAGGGCGAGGGATAGAGGCCGAGAGCCTCAGGCCAGCCCAGAGCACACAGCCCCATGCACAGCCTCCCTGCACCCTGACCTGCAGCCTGGGCAACTGCCAGGTGACACCACCCCCCATGCCCAGCTCCAGGCCTGCTGTGGCAGCCCGAGGCGGTTGAGGCTGAGGTAGAGGATAAGCAGGAGATCTGGGGGCGACAGGGCCACCACGGAGTGCAGCAGGTTACTCAGCATCTCCACCATCCGGAGTCTGGGAGAGGGAGTCGCTGAGTCAGGGTCAGGGTGACAAGCCCAGGCCCCGAGGCCTGCCTGACGCCTGGACAAAGTGGCCCGGATGAAAAGCAAAGGCCTGTCCCAATCCCTGGGAGGGTTCCAGGACTCGGGGAGTCCCTGCGCTTGCCAGTGGAGTCAACTCAGAGCCAACAGGAGAGCTGCCCCTCCCATCCGCACCCTTTGGCCCCCCAAGGCTCCCCCATCACCGGAACGTGCAGGATGGAGAGCAGCAGTACAATGTCGGCCTGGCTGGGCCATCCCGACACAAAGGGAGCGTGTGGCCTGGGTGGGGGGCAGGGAGCCCCGGATGCCGCAGGAACACAAGGCCTCTCGGGCAGGTCCAGCCATGGAAGGAGCTGGGCGCTCTCCAGCAAGAACCACAGCAAACTGGGGAGACTGGACTCCTGCTGGCTTCCCGAAGCCAGGCTCTGAGCCCCAGGATGTGACAGAACGCAGGCGGGACCTTCCAGCAGAGGCCCTGGACTCGCCCGTGTCCTGGGGAGCAGGGAGAAGAGCCCCCTGCTCAACACAGCCCCAACCCAGACAAAACGGTTACAGTGCAGAAACCTGCTCGATCTCAAAGTTGGGGGCCACTGCCAGGTAAGGAAACTGGGAAGATGAGGCGCCAGTCATGCTGGCCTCCCCGGGCTCACCCAGAGCAACTGAAGGCCCCTCCCCGCTGCAGGCCAGGGCCCAGCTCACTTCTGCCCAGGCCGCCAGCAGGCATCGTCCATGGGGTGGTAGCCGCCCTTGGCCGGGTTGTAGCAGGCTGGCTGCGGAGGTCTGTGGGGCCGAAAGGGCAGCGCAAGTGGGTGGTGCCCTTGGAGGGACACTAGGCCCACTCAGGGCACAGGCAAGCTAGGGACACACTCCAGAGGGAGGGGATGAGCCCCCTCAGTCTGGGCTGTCTGGGGATGAGGAGTCAAAGGGGGGAGCGGGGGGGGGGGGGGAAGGGGGGCGCAGGGGTGAGTGCTGGCAGGAAGCCCCGGGCACAGACCCAGGAGAGGTGGCAGTGGTGGAGGGGTAAAGACACTTGGCACCACACCCCACAGCAGGCACGTCCCCACCCTCAGGACCCTCAGGACCCCTGACTCACCCCCTCACCCCCTCCTTTCCTGGCGTCTTCGCTGCCTCCTCTTTTACTTCCTTTTTGACTGTCGGTTTCCAGGGGGTTGGGGGTGAGTGAGGGGAACGTGCCTCTGAGAGCCCGGCCCCCGAGATCAGTGCCCCAGCAGCCCGCACCCTAGTCCCAGGACTTGAGGTGCAGGCGAATGTGGCGGCAGGAAGGCCCAGAGGACACACTCACCAAAAAAGCTGCTCATGGTCTTGGGAGCTCTGGGCAACAGCGGGGTCTGGGTGTCCTCCTGGGGTTCCTGGGGCTCCTGCTTCCCAGCCACCTCAGGCGCTGCAGCTCTGGGGGCTGGAGACTCGGCTTCTAAATGAGAGCAGGGGAGGCACCATTGGAACCTGGGCGCGTGCAGCGGGTTGGAACCAACACCTAACCAGAGGCCCCCTGGGACAGGTTGAAAGGATGCCACTGGGCAGGGGGTACACCTCCACTCTAGGGTGGTAGGAGCTTGGCACTGCGTCCGAGCCTGAGCACAACCCTCGAGGGTCGTGTTCCAACACAAGGACATGGGCGGATGTGACCCTCCACAGTGCACAGACAGCCACCCAGCTTCCCACGGGAGCTCTGCCCCTTGCTTGCCCAACAAACATAAAATCAAGAGGCCAGAGGCAGCGTGGCAGTGAGGGCTCCAGCCTTGCGTGCTCCCCACACCCTAGCCCTGTGGGGCCCACATAGCACCACACCCTCAAGGCAGTGGACAGCCGAGAAATAATCCACAGGCTCCTGCACCTCTTGAGCACTGCTTGGGGTGCTCAAGAAAGCAAACAAATCCCAGGACCCCACCCCTGCCTGTCCCCAGACATGGGAGGGAAGCCAGAAACAGGGCAGCAGGCAGGTCAGCACTCACCAGGGCACGGCGAGGGCTGGTCCCCCTCCTCCTCCGCCTCAGCGTGGGGGTGGATCTTCCTTGGAGGCTCTGCTTCTGGAGACAGAGAAGTCAGACGACAGTCATTGACCCCAGGTCACTCCACTCCCAACACAGTCCTATTCATTCCCTGCATCCCCGCATCCCTCCTCATGCCAGCTGGGCACTGGACCAGCCCTAAATGGACCAGGGACCTCCAGAGACCCCACCACCACCACTCCATGCCTGGTCTGGGCACTGGCACTGCACACCCACAGGCTTCAACTACTCTGGGATAATCCTCCACCACCAAACTGAAGTGTCCATGTGCACCGACTTGTTACAGACAAAAACAGAAACCAGATAAACTGGTGTGTGTGTGTGGGGGGGGGGGGGGGGGGGGGGGGGGGGGGGGCTGAATGGCGGGTGTGGGAACTTCAAACCCCAAGATGACCCTAAACCTGCTGAAAACAACTTTATAGCAAGAAAGCGCCCCCGGCGCCACCGCCCCCCCCCCCCCCCACCCCACACACACACAAATAAGGGCCAAAGCCACACAACTGCCCAGTCAGGGACCGGACATGCTGATGGTCCCCACTCAAGCCCTGAGGAAGCGGGCCTTTTCTGAAGCCACCACCAAGGGTGCCAAGGCCACAGTTACAACACAGACCATCAAGGACCTCAGTGTTGCTTTGCCCAAGGACACCCAAAGGCAGGGACACTAGAACATTTCCCAGGGAAGTGTGACATCTGCTGGATACTGGAGGAACCGCATGTTCAGCACTAATCATCAGGGAGATGCAGATCAAAACAGCCATGAGATACCACCTCACACCACAGAGAATGACCCACATTCAAAAGAACAAAAGCAACCGCTGTTGGAGAGGATGTGGGGAGAAAGGGACCCTTCTACACTGCTGGTGGGAATGCCGACTGCTTCAGCCCTTTTGGAAAACAATATGGACGCTTCTCAAAAAATTAGAAATTGAGCTTTCATTTGATCCAGCAATACCACTTCTGGGAATATATCCCGGAAAAACAAAAAGGTATAGTCGAAATGACATCTGCACTTATATATAGCCATAATCTGGTAAAAACCGGAGTGCCCGAGAACAGAGGACTGGTTAAAGAAACTTTGGTACATCTATACTTTGGAATACTATGCAGCTGTAAGAAGAGGTGGGGCGGTGTCTTTACTAGATCTGAGGCCAGGTTTCCACAGTGACATGAGCAAAGACAACACCAGCCTGGAACAGGAAATGGGGGGCAGCGGGGTGTAGGGGGGAATCTCTCAAATGATTCCAGCTCCTGGGAGACCTGGGATGATTTAAGAATGACCCCAGAACATAATTTTCCTGGGATCAGTAACATAATGAACTCACAGGACTGGCTTGAATTTAATCCCTGCCCACCCGGTCCACTCAGCACCGCTGGAGGTGGCAGTGACCTTAAAGCACCACTAAGGTCAAGATACAAAACGGCCTCTTGGGTTCCCGGCCTGGTTGTATACTGGCTCCTTGGGCGCCAGCGCTGCTGTCACACCATGATTAGAGAGCCATGCCTAGCACCAGCAGGAATGCCACAGCAAAGTGACACTGACACTCGGGGTGCTGAGAAGGTTACAGAACCCCCGCTTGTCACTTGTCATCCCGTTGATCTTTGATTTGCATCCCGCTCTGTTTATCTAGCTATTTAAATTAGGTCAATGTGTCCTACACTCGGGGGAAGCCCAAAGAGCTATCCATAGGAGACAGCCCCAAACATTCTCAAATGAATGCCTGAAGCCAGGATGAGTGGTTGGCATCTCCCTGGGTTTTCTGTCTCCTCTGTTTCTATCAATAGCTGTCTGTTTTGTCCAGCAGTCTAATGGAGTTCTCATAGGACTGACAGGTAATACCTGCAGGGATTGTACCTAAAGGCAATAATTGACTGCGTATCTGTAGACAGAAGTTGGTTTGAGATGAACAGTAGAGGAAAGTGAAGAAAGAGTGAGTCTATGTATAGACAGGTGCACCTCTGCCTCCTCCTCTCTGAGCCTTCTCCTCGTGTCCTGAACTCACAATCTCATCATTTCATCATGGCATAAAACAATGGGGAAGTGAATGTTACTGTGGTCCTGGACTTTTTTGATCTCTGTATACATGGAAGCCCCTCAGTCTCCCAGTTTAAGTTCAGGGAAACTCTGAGTATCAATGTTGGCAGACAGTAACATGGAGATCCAGGAACTGGGTCATCTTTGAAACCTATGTTGGGAGCTAATTCTTATGCATGTTTGTAAAGTCTGAATTTCAATTAGATGTGAAGATGAAAATTAGTTTCCCCCCTCAGTTATTTTTTATTTTATGATGTTTTCATGGATTATAGAAGAGAGGTGAACATGTAGAATGGAAAACGACCAAATTAAAAACTAAGATATGATTTATTTTGATGAGTATGAAACCTGACAGTATTAAGCTCTGTGAAGCAATTCAGACAGTAAAGACAAGTAACATATGACTTTCTTCATTTGTTTAAGAATGCACAAATAGGGCAGGAGCAGTAGTGCAAAGGGTCAGGTGTTTGGTATGTGTCCAGCTGAAATTCAATCTCCAGCTCTATATATGATCCCCTAAACCTAATATGCAGTGATCCCTGAAACCAGAACAAAGAGTAGACCCTGAGCATCACCAGGTATGCCCTCCCAACAAGCCAAAAAGAACAATAAAAACAAAGTGAAAAGAAACTTTCAAATAAATAGAAAAGAATAATATTGATAATATTGGTGGTCACATCAGTGGGGGTAGATTTGGGTTAAAGGGGTGATTGGTACTGCATGGAAGCTCATTTGAGGGGAGCTCATTAGGATGTTTTGTAGCACGCTGGAAACATGGTCATATTCTAAACCAATACTCCTTCAATATGAATAAATTTTAATAAGAAAGAAACACAATTCTAATGATTATTTTTAAACCCTCTTTTTATATTGAAGGTGATTTATGTCATTAGAAATCCCAGAGATATTATTGTGCTTGGCCATTTGTTCTGGAAAGGTATAAAATATGTTCAGAAAGCAGAATCAATGGAACAGTATTTTTATTGGTTTATCGAAGGAAATGGTGAGTGAATGTAAAGTACAGAAGTTGGGAGGGTGTGTGTGTGTGTTACAAAGTTTTATGAGCTCTCGTGCTACACTCAGCTGGTACCTCAATGTCTTCCAAACCACGGAGCACCTGGCTCATCATTACAGAGCCCAAACTTCTCAGGTCCTTATTCTTTTCTGAAAAGCAATCTCACAAATATCACAAACCTTCATCAGAATCTTTTGAGCCTCAGGAACTCTTGGACACAGATGGAGTATTAGTCTTCACCTCCTCTGTTCCCTGGGGTCAGGGTCTGAGGTAGGATTTTTATCCAATGCCTGGATAGAAGAATCGGGACTTCCCAGGACATCATTGGACATATATTTGTAAAGCTCCTGTAATCTTTTGTTCCATATGGAGGAATTTAAAAAAAAAATTTATTGAATAACTGTGAGATAGTTACAAGCTTTCATGTTTGGGTTACAATCACATGATGATCAAACACCAATCCCTCCACCAGTGCATATTCCCCACCACCAATATCCCCGGCATACACACCCCCCTTCCCCACCTTCCCCCTGCCTCCACGGCAGACAGTATTCTGCATACTCTCTCTCTACTTCTGGGAATTATGGCTTGCAACACAGACACTGAGAGGTCATCATGTTTGGTTAATTATCTACTTTTGGCACACATCTCCCATCCCGACTGATTTCTCCACTCATCATTTTCTTAGTGATCTCTTCTCTATTCCATCTGCCTTCTTCCCTCCGCTCATGAAGCAGGCTTCCAGCTATGGGGCAATCCTCCTGGCCCTTGTATCTACTGTCCTTGGGAGTCAGCGTCATGTGATCCATATGGAGGAATTTTATAGTTTGGAGTCTTTTCTTTTTTGGCTTTTTAGGCCACACCCAGCAATATTCAGAGGTTACTCCTGGCTCTGCACTCAAAAATTGCTCCTAGCTGTGCTTGAGGGACCATATGGGATGCCAGTGATCAAACCCAGATTGGCTGCATTCAAGGCAAATGCCGTACCTGCTGTTCTATCGCTCTGGCCCCAGGATTTCTTAATTTTAAAAAATTTAAAATATTTTAAAATTTACTGCCTTTGTTCCAGTACCATGCTGTTCTAATTGTTACCACTTTCTAGTAAAGTTTAAGGTTGGGGAGGGTGATGCCTCCCATCATCTTTTTCCCAAAAATTGTTTTAGATATCCGTGGGCGTTTATTGTTCCATATAAATTTCAGGATTGCTTAATCCATTTCTTTGAAGAGTGTCATGGGTATCCTTATAGGGATCACATTCAATCTGTATAATGCTTTGGGGAGTATTGCCATTTTGACAATGTTGATTCTCCCTATCCATGAACAGGGGATATGTTTCCATTTCCTCAAGTCCTCTTTTATTTCATGGAATAGCGTTTCATAGTTTTCTTTGTAGAGGTCCTTTACTTCTTTAGTTAAGCTGATTCTAGGGTATTTGATTTTATGGGGCACGATTGTGAATGGGATTGCTTTTTTCATGTCCCTTTCCTCTGTCTCATTGTTTGCACATAGGAAGGCCATGTATTTTTGGCATTGATTTTATAGCCTGCGACTTTACTGTACAGGTCAATTGTTTCTAAGAGTTTCTTACTAGAGCTTTTAGGCTTCTCTAGTTATAGTATCATATCGTCTGCGAATAGTGAGAGCTTGATTTCTTCCTTTCCTATCTGAATCCCCTTAACATATTTTTCTTGCCTAATGGCTATTGCCAGTAATTCCAGTACTATATTAAAGAGAAGTGGTGAGAGTGGGCATCCTTGTCTTGTCCCCGATTTTAGAGGAAATGCCTTTAGTTTTTCCCCATTGATGATAATGATTGCCATAGATTCATGGTAGATGGCTTTGACTATCTTGAGCAAAGTTCCTCCAAAACCCATTTTGGTGAGAGTTTTTATCATGAACAGATGTTGGATCTTGTCAAATGCTTTTTCTGCATCTATTGATATGATCATATGGTTTTATCTTTATTTTTGTTGATATGATGAATTATGTTGATTGATTTCCGAATGTTAAACCATCCTTGCATCCCCGGGATGAATCCCACTTGGTCATGGTGTATGATCTTTTTGATGAGTTGTTGGATTCTATTTGCTAGTATTCTGTTGAGGATCTTCGCATCGGTGTTCATCAGGGATATTGGTCTATAGTTTTCTTTCTTAGTGGTGTCTTTGTTTGCTTTTGGTATTAGGGAGATATGTGCAGCCGCAGACCAATGGAACAGAGCGGAATATCCCTACACACAACCCCAAATGTATGATCATCTAATCTTTGATAAGGGGGCAAGAAATGTGAAGTGGACCATGGCTTGGAAACTGGCCTCACATTCTGGGAAAAAGGCAGCTCAGATAGAGAACGGAACACCAAATAAAATGTGGTTGGAGACCACGCGGGGGAAGGGTGAAGCATGCTGAATGTAGACTAGAGACTGAAATCAATGGCCACTCAACATCTTTATTGCAAACCACAACACCTAATTAGAGAGAGAACAAAAGGGAATACCCTGCCACAGTGGCAGGGGAGGGTGGGGGGAGATGGGATTGAGTGGGTGGGAGGGATGTTGGGTTTACTGGTGGTGGAGAATGGGCACTGGTGAAGGGATGAGTTCTCAAACTTTGTATGAGGGAAACATGAGCACAAAAATGTGTAAATCTGTAACTGTACCCTCACTGTGACTCACTAATAAATAAATTTTTAAAAAAAGAAATGTGAAGTGGAGCAAGGAAAGTCTCTTCAACAAATGGTGCTGGCATAACTGGACAACCACATGCAAAAGAATGGACTTAGACCTTGACCTGACACCATGCACAAAAATCAGATCAAAATGGATTAAAGACTTCAACATCAGACCACAGTCCATAATGTACATCGAAGACAAAGTCAGCAAAACCCTTCACGATATCGAAGCTAAAGGTATCTTCAAAGACGACACGTAACTAAGCAATCAAGTAGAAACAGAGATAAACAAATGGGACTATATTAAACTAAAAAGCTTCTGCACCGCAAAAGACACAGATTCAAAGGCAATCTACAGAATGGGAAAGGATATTCACCCAATACCCATCTGATAAAGTGTTGATATCAAGGGTATATAAAGCACTGGTTGAACTCTACAAGAAGAAAACATCCAACCCCATCAGAAAATGGGCCAAAGAAATTAACAGAAAATTTTCCAAGGAAGAGATATGAATTGCCAAAAATCACATGAAAAAAATGCTCTGCATCACTAATCATCAGGGAGATGCAAATCAAAGCAATCATGAGATACCACAGAGAATGGCACACATCCAAAAGAACAAAAGCAACCGCTGTTGGAGAGGATGTGGGGAGAAAGGGACCCTTCTACACTGCTGGTGGGAATGCCGGCTGGTCCAGCCCCTTTGGAAAACAATATGGACACTTCTCAAAATATTAGAAATTGAGGTTCCATTTGATCCAGCAATACCACTTCTGGGAATATATCCTGGAGAAACAAAAAACTATAGTCAAAATGACATCTGCACTTATATGTTCATCGCGGCACTGTTTACAATAGCCAGAATCTGGAAAAAAACCCGAGTGCCCGAGAACACATGACTGGTTAAAGAAATTTTGGCACATCTATACAATGGAATACTATGCAGCTGTTAGAAAGGATGAAGTCATGAACTTTGCATATAAGTGGATCAACATGGAAAGTATCATGCTAAGTGAAATGAGCCAGAAAGAGAGGGAAAGACATAGAAAGATTTCACTCATCTGTGGAATATAGAACAACAGAGTAGGAGACTAATACCCAAGAATAGTAGTATATAATAGCAGGAGGTTGTTTTTTTCTTTTATTGATATGATGAATTATGCTGATTTACTTGCGAATGTTAAACCATACTTGTATCCCCTGGATGAATCCCACTTGGTCATAGTGTGTAAAAAATCACAAAGGCGGCGTGCGCGGGACGGGGAGACATGATAACGTGTGTTGTGTTGTTCTGTTCTCCGCGGGCACTCAGGGCAGCTCTCTCTATTGCACGCACCGCCCTCATTCGGTGTTCCCGAGCTGCTGTGTATGGACTGGATCGGGACACCTCCTCCTTGTGCTCTGCTTCTGTGGGTGCCACTGTGCTCTCTTCTGTCTGTCTCTCTGTCTCTGTCCCTGTAGTCTCTCCTCTGGTCTCTTCCAACCTCTCTGTCTGCTTCTGTGTCTTCTTCTGTCTGTGTTGTCTCCTTCACTTCTATGTCTTCCCGTGTGTCTTCTGTGTCTTCTCTTGTGTCATTTTCTTCTTCTGTCTCCCCTATCTCCTTCTATTTCCCATCAATGCCCCTATCTTCTCCTTCAGTCTCAGTTTATATAGCAAATTACATAGGGTGGTGACACAAAAGTGGGTTGAACATTAACAAATCAACAAAGAAGGGTAAGACCATTTCTCGAGGAGATTAACAAAACCTCATCTAAGGATTTTGATATTACTAGGAGATCCGCTCAAGGGTGGGGTACAAACAAGGGTGTGTCACGGTGTGTCCCTTTCTTTCTTCCTCAGCTAGCAATCACTTAAATAGTTATAGTAAATCTACTTCTAATATTTCTAGTAATGTCATTCTGTATGAGCACAGTAAGAGATATATCAGACTTAAAGTTTGGTTCCTCCTGAGGACATTCACTATATATTCCAGACCACAGTCCTCAGGCCAGTTAGTCTTCCTAACCCCAGCAGGGTCCTAGTTTCGTTGTTACTTTTGGATCATGACAGCATTTGTCTATGACCATGCTCTCCACTTATAGTTGAGTATTGTGGCGCATTGGCCTGGCCCATTTCGATGCCAGGGTAGCTCACAGCTTGCACTGGGTCCATTCTGTCCCTTGTTGGGACATTGCTTTTGGGGTGCTAGGAATAAAGGGCAACTAAGTTGAGAAATCAGATGCCCAGGAGTAAATATTATTGGAGTCAATCAGCTCCCAAGTTACAAAGCATAATATTAACTGTCTTCCTTTGTCCATACAGAAAGGACATTGCTTTAAGGTAAACTAAGTTTCCTGCGGCAAGGCTAAAAGGACAAACCCCATGTTATCCTACAATAGTATATGATCTTTTTAATGAGTTGTTGGATTCTATTTGCTAATATTTTGTTTTTTGGAAGATTTTTGATTACTGTTTCAATTTCCTTGTTAGTAATATGTCTTTTCAGGTATTCTAAATCTTGACTCAATCTTGGGAGGTTATAGGAATCCAGGTATTTATCCATTTCTTCTAGGTTCTCTTGTTTTGTGGCATACAGACTTTCAAAGTAATCTCTGATGATCTTTGGAATTTCTTTGGTTTTTGTTGTGATGTACCTTTCCATTTCTGGTATGGTTTATTTGGGTTCTCTCTCTTTCTTTGTGAGTCTTGCTAGTGGCTTATTGATCTTGTTTATTTTCTCAAAGATCCAGGTCTTGGTTTTATTGATCTTTCAAATTGTTTTTTGGGTTTCCATATCATTAATTTCTGCTCTAAGTTTTATTATTTCTTTCCTCTTACCTAGTTTGGGCTCCTTTTGTTAGTCCTTTTTTTAAGATCTTGAGCTATGAAGTCAAGTTACTCTTCCTTCCTGAGAAATGCTTATAGAGATATAAATGTTCCCCTTAACACTGCTTTAGCTGTATCCCACAAGTTCTGGTAGTTCAAGTCTTCATTCTCATTTGTTTCCAGGTATCTTTTGATTTCTTCTTTGATTTCCTTACTCACCCACTCATTGTTCAACATTGAGTTGTTTAATTTCCAAGTACTTGATTTGATTCTCTGCATCTGTGTGATTAACTTCTTTCTTCAGTGCATCGTGGTCTGAAAAGATAGTTGTTATTGAATTTGGATCAATCATATGCAAGGCAAGTGCCCTACCTACTGTGCTTTGACCCCACTTTGATGTCAGCTTGCATCATGAATGGTTTCCAGTTAATGACTAAAAACCCAGTCCATGGCCTTTCATGGCTGATCCAAAGGGCATCTGGGCTGTTCCATGTTCCTTATCTTGAAACATTGTTCTCAGAGACTTTACGTCAAGATTAAAAGTGCACACACCTGAAATTCTATAGGTATCAGTCTTTCCTCTGGCACATTGCCACACAGTTCCATTGCTCTTCATTTGGCAATGAGGATGGGAATCGGATACATACTTTTTTGGGAGAACTAAAAATCAGGTCTATAAGGAAAGACTGACACCTACGTGATCTTTCCCACCAACAGAACCTGAAACCGAGTCTAGTAAATAAAACTGTCAGGCAGACCCTATTAGGGAGAATTCCACAAAGCAGCTGACCAGTCCACCTCACAACTGTCAAGGTCATGCATCTCCAGGAATGTTTGGAAAGCCATTTACAATTAACGTGAGGAAAAAGTGGCTTATGGAATCCTTGATTAAATTTTTAAAGAGGCTTTTGGGGTAAAAAATGATAGTACAGTAGGAAGGGCATTTGCCTTGCATGCAGCTCACCTGGGTTGGATCCTTGACATCCCATGTGGTCCTCTTGGCTCTACGAGGAGTAACCTATGAGTGCAGAGCCAGGAGTAAGCCTTGAGCAACACTAGGTGTGATCTAAAAAAATGTATTTATTTAAAAACCAAAATGATCTTCTGTAGGATAACATAGCCTCAGTAGTTTAGGTTTATTGGGTTACTCCCGTTACAGTGCTCCTATTCCTCTTTGTTTATTTGTAGCTTCTTTCTTAGTGTTCTGTTGACTTGTAAATAATGTTTTTCTCTTCTCCTTGAGTCCTTTGCATAGTTTATTCAGAGCAAGTCCTTTTTGTATGGACACAGGAAGACTTAACAAATGTTATGCTTTTGTAACCTGGGAGTCATTTGACTCTACATGATATTTTCCTCCAGGGCATCTGTTCTCTTGACCTAAGCCTCAGCTGCCCTTACTTCCTAGCACCCCCAAAGCACGGTCCCGACGTGGGACAAGAAGGACCCAGGGCAAGCGGTGAGTTGTGTGCTACCCTGGCATCGAGATGGGCCTGGCCAAAGTGCCTAATGCTTAACTATAAGTTAAGAGCTTGATCATGGACAAATGTTGTCATGATCCAAACAGTGGTAACTAGATTCAGACCCTGCTAGGGTGAGGAATGATTAATCTGGCCTGAGTGCTGTGGTCTGAGCCTGTGGCAAGATGTTGCCAGGAGAGCTGCCTTGCAAGCCTCAATGTATCCCTTGCTATGTCCATACAAAAATAACTAGTATTAAGATGTTAATGAGTTCCTGGACTAAGGAAAAGAAAAAAACCTTAAGAGTGAGGAAAGGCTTTGGAGTTTTTTACAATCTTCAAAGATTATCTCCTCCTTCTCTTCTTCCTCTTCCTCCGCCTTCTTCTCCCCCTCCTCTTCTTTCTGCTCCTCCTCCTTCTCCTCTATGCACTTTTTCTACTTTACCTCTAAAGCCATTCTTTATAAACATCTTATAAGTACCCCATATCCTACCCTCGTGGGATTGTTAATGAATTGCAGGTTCCTTCCAAGATTTATACTCAGATTTCCACATAATGTCCCCTGTGTGACCTTACAGTTGCATAATACCCTTGGACCTGCCTTTGGTATTGTTTGGACTCTATTGTAACATCGATCTCACAATAAAGGAAGGACCCTCCAACCATGGATACCACATTCCTTCAAAGACAAGCAACCAAAACGTCTGATAGAAAATAAAAGGATTAATGGTGTACTATTTCCAACTGTGTTTTTCATACCTGATTTCATGACAGAAACGTGGCATAATTTTTTGTTTACAGACAAAGATGTCTTGCTGCTGAACTACCCTGAATCAGGTAAGGCAGCTGGAGCAGTTGCAGAGACAGATTGTGGCATGTCTGTGGGCATTAGGGAAAGAAGAGAGACTTTCTATAAACCATACCACCAGTGTTTAGGGAACTGGACGTGGGCCTGTAACAGAGACATCCTAACAGTGTCAGATGGGGCTAAATGGCTCTACAGGAGCCCATAAGACAGAATAATCCTAAATCTGTCCTCTCAGTGTATGTGTTGCAAGCCATAATGCACAAAAGTAGAGAGAGTATGGGGAATATTGTCTGCCATGGAGGCAGGGAATGGGTGGGAAAGGGCGGTATACCAGGGATATTGGTGGTGGGGAATGTGCACTGGTGGAAGGATAGGTGTTCGATCATTATTAGATTGTAACCCAAACATAAAAGCTTGTAACTATCTCACATTTATTCAATAATTTTTTTAAAATTCTAAGTCTGTGTCAGGTGTTCTGACTAAGAACAGAATGAGATAGCACAGCAGGATCTCATCAAAGACCTAGAGGAGGAGAGGGGGTCTTGATTGTTGATTAGCTGTATTGTAGCCTTGTTTCTACATGCTATACATAGTCCTGCCATCAAGTTGTTTGCCAAAAATAGATGCAAGTTTTACTTCTCACTTATACTTTGATTAAGCTGGTGGTGTGAATTATACACAATTTAAAGAGAAGAAAAGTCCCAACTAAATTGAGATGCTAAGAATGAATGTGATCAACTAGCACCAACCTACCCAGGAAATTCTTAATGATTCAGTAGCTCCATTATAAAATTATAACAGTGATCACCAATTGACTTTTATTTACCTAAGTTTGGATAATTTTATTTGCCTTTGTGTTGTAACAAATCATAGCAAGTAAAGAGTTGTTGTACTTCCTAAGTGGATAGGTTGAAATGGTGGCTGGGTTATTAGGGTCGTTGGTGGAGGGAAGGTCACACTGGAGGTAGGCATGGTACGATGTTGGAACATCTAATGCTTAAAACAGCTATATTATGAACAACATGGTAAATCATGGTGTTATATGTTTTTATATTCCTTATATATTTTCCCCCGGCAAGTTCTCACCAGTTACCACTTCAGCGATGGCCGCAGAAGGGAAAAATAGTCCTCCTCCCAGATTTCCCATTTCCCAGTAGCTAGGCAGTCACACCCAGGGACTTCCCCCAGCGTCATGTAATCCCACCCATGGTCAGCATCCAGAGACTTAAAAGAAAGCTCCTGGAAGAGAACTTCGTAAAGAGTCTCTTGCCCGCCTGCCTGGCTTTCTTCCCCAGGGCCCCTGAGAGGGGATGGGCTCCAGCTTCCCTCCCCACCCTGAGCAGAGCTTCCGGTGGCCAAAGACCTCCGGAGCCTAGCCACAGCCATTTTCAAGGCCCCTCTCCACAGGTTTGTACGAGCCTCACACATGAAGATACCAGCAGAGGAACACAGATGTGTGGGACCCGGGGTTGAGACCTTCAAGCCTACTCGGATCGGGACTGGGCATACTCTTCCCAGATTTCCCATTTTCCAGTAGCTAGGCGCTCACAAACAGGGACTTCCCCGACGCTGTGTAATCCCATCCACAGCCAGCATCCTGAGACTTAAAATAAAAACTCCCAGAAGCCCGCGGCCACTTTGTAGCTGCGTGATATCTTATAGCCGACTTCTCCTTCTGGGAGACCCTGGCAAACTACCGGGAGTTTCTTGCCCACATGGGAGAGCCTCGCAAGGTCCCCATGGTGTATTAATATGCCAAAACCAGTAACAAGCTGTGTCTCATTCCCCTAACCTTGAAAGAGCCTCCAATGCAGCATCGTTGGGAAGGACGAGTAAAGAGAGGCTTCTAAAATCTCAGGGCTAGGATGAATTGAGACGTTACTGAGACCGCTCGAGAAATTAGACGATCAATGGGATGATGATGATGATAATGATGATGATGATGATGATGATTATATATATTTAAAAGTGCATGTAAAACTGTTTACTGAACAGGTTGTCTGCAGGGAAAGATATAAATGTGAGCAGTGGTCAGAAAATGAAGGGTCTGGAAGAGTGAGTTAGTTGAATGATGAGGGTGTTATTTTTTTGGTGGGAACCATAGGATTTCTAGGGATCTAGGAGACTGTCCCAGGCTATGGTGTTTCACACAGTTATTTCACTCAGGGCCTCAAGCATGTCTGACATTTGATCCAACCCATTGTGCTGACACCCTGTTCAGAAGCTATTCATTATTTTTTATTTTAGTTTTTTCTATTTAAGATTTATAAAAACACTGTAGTTCACAGAGTTGTTCATAATACTGTTGTTTTAGGCATTTGTGTTCCAAACCTTTCCCATAATTATTGTGACCTTCCCTCTACCACAGTTCTTAGATTCCCTCCCCCAACCCCACGAAGACTGCCCTTTAGCATGCAAAAAATATAATTAATTTATATTGTTTGTTGCTCCAAGAGTTAATGGAATTACCAAATAATGCTGCAGTAACAAAATCTGTAAAAATTGTTTTTTAATTTTTTATTTTCATAAAGTTGTTCACAATAATGGATTACATCCACTATTTCAACACCAGCCCTACCACAATCACACCTTCCCAACACCACCATTTTGAATTTCCTACCACCACTCAAAACTGCCAAACAGGCAGATGCTAGATAACCCATTTGCATTGCCTGCTATGCATAACACAGGATGTTGCACAGCTCCAAGAGTGAACTCGCGCTCCTAGAAATCTAAAATTTTCAATAATTTGGATCTTGAAAAATTTCTGCTGCGAGCTCCTTGATTCCGAGATTTTTTTTGTGTGTGTCTCTGGATCACGGCCATTAATGAGCTTAAATAGTCACTGGAGACAGCTTGTGGGGATGATATTTAGAGTTCCATGGAGGCAGGGAGATGGGAAGGGCCAGCTCATTCCCTATCCCATGAGGTCTGGAGTTTGCCCTCACTAATCCCGAGTACTGGGCTTTTTATTGATTCTGGAAGATGGTGACTGCTGGGATTCCTAGGATGCAGGTTGAGGGTCAGCGTCTGCTCCCATCTGAGGCACCCTGGTGAAATCGACCTGGCAAAAAGCCCAGAAATATCTGTGAAGTGAGCAGCTTGATTCTGAGATTTTTTTGTGTGTCTCTCAAGTTGCAAAAATTTTTATGTCTTACAATGGGGTCAAATTGTTTGTCTGACGGTTTCCCAAGTTGTTTGTTGATAGTTGAACTTCTCTGTTATTGTTAATGATTTTTTAAACTGAGCTTCATTGACTTTTATGTTACTTTCCCATCTAATTTGGTGTGCTCTAATGGGCTGTCCATATTGTGGAATTTTGAGGGGTCACTCAGCCCCCTGTGTGACTACACACTCCAGAAGTCCAGAACTGGACCGAGAGCTTGAGCAGCTTGGCTTGGCTTGCATCTCCCCTGAGACTGTTAAGCTGGGCCTTGTTTATAAGGAAGTGACTCTGGGATGTGAGTGTTGCTTGTGAGGCTTCCAGCAGAACAGCAGGGTGGGGGTGGCTGCTTTTCCTCACTCGAAGAACCCAGAGTTTTCAGCATTCTGGAAAACTGGATCATGGCCTGGATCTGGAAAACCATGTGCCTGGAATTTTCATAACCTGGCATCTCTGCAGAGATGATTTGTGAAGCAGTGAAGTCGGGTTATTTGCATGGCTCCAGCCCTGGGAGATGGGTGCAGATGCTGGGTCTTCAGCAGGGAGGGGACTTGGCCTGTCCCCCATCCTAAAGGAGCCCCATTAGTATACAGCCTATAGATGTGTGTACCCCTGAGATTTATCCTGGCTTGCATCTCTTGTGAGGTTGGTCCTGAAACTGTGATGCTGGGCCGTTAGGTACCTCCAGTGCTAGGTACGAGGGAATGGAAACACAGTGAGGACTGAGGCTGAGGTCTGAGAAGGGGCAAGTGCACAGAAGAGGCCTTTAGACAGAGAAATCAGGCAGAGAACAAAAGCCTTGGCAAAGGGAGCACAAACATCCAAGGGTATCTGCTTCAAGGTGTTAAGGAGTAAAGTTCAGAAACAGCAATGTGACTTTGTGTGTTCTCAACTGAGTATTCAGTTCAGCTGACTTTATTGAGCCCAAAAAAGCAATTCTAGGGGCTGGAGAGATAGCACAGCGGGTAGGGAGTTTGCCTTGTACGCGGCCAACGCGGGTTCGATTCCCAGCATCCCATATGGTCCCCCGAGCACCGCCAGGAGTAATTCCTGAGTGCAAAGCCAGGAGTAACCCCTGAGCATTGCCGGGTGTGACCCAAAAAGCAAAAAAAAAAAAAGCAATTCTACAAGAACAAACTATTGTGCTTGTATGCTTAGGAGGTATACCTGTAGTTCTGAAGCTCAGGAAAACAGACACAGAAGGATGGTGGTTAAGAACTGGAGGGAGTGGAGTATGGTGCTACCAGCAGGTAAGCCTGTAACAGTGGGGTGTTGCATGAATATTCGTGCAGTCAGAGGCGCTGAGACAAGGAACACGGAAGAAATGTATGTCATGGAGGGTCCAGGTTCTCTGACTCTGTGACAATAGTAGAGAGCCCTGAAGTCTCCTTTTATTACCATTTTACAATTCATGGGACTCAATACAGTGAGGTCATCCACAAAGGAGTTACAGGAAGATCATGCAAAGTTCTTCTGCATAGGAAAAACAAACAATGTAGGATTTGCATACTGACAACAAACAAGTTAAGTAGAACCAGGGATATGTGAGAAAAGGAAGACTGACTATTTCAGTATAGTTTAGGAAATTATTTACTAAGGCAGCCAAAAGATGTTCAGCGTCATCCAAACCAGTGAGACACACGAGAAATCTTGCCCATTTTCTTGGGTTGCTATGTTCCTGCCCTTGTGTGGAGCAGTTTATATGAGCTCATTCTGGTAGCTCAGTCCAGCCCCAACAGTGGGGCGAGTGCATCAGGAGCCTAAAAATGCCTTCAGATTCCAGATATCTCACAATTGCTGTTGTGCCTTTGGCCAGACCCCAACAACATGGAGCCAAGAAATAAAATAGCCAAAAGTTAGGTATGTGGGAGACACACCCACAAACCACCTCCAGCTCAGCTATATAAACTCATTTATTGTCCTTATTTCAGAGACCCATAAATCTCAAAAGAGATCAAAAGATGCAATTAGGGCCTGTAGCACAGAGGTAGGCAGGAACCCATGACTGAGAGCTCCAGACTCGCTTGAATCAGGACTGGGCCTCCTCCTGCCACGGTCCCAGTTTTCCAGTAGCTTGGAGTCACACCCACAAACTGCCCCTTGCGCCATGTAATCTCATCAATGGCCAAGACTCAGAGACTATAAACTAAAGTTCCCAGAAGAGAGTGCTGAAGAATGTCCTGACCCCACTGCAGGCTTCACTGGGGCACCTCGGAGGGGGCAAGTTGAATTTCCCTTTCTTCCCCCAGCAGGACCCCGGCAGCCAAAAACCTCCAGGACCCAACCATTGCCATGCCCAAGGCCACTCTCCACATGCTCAGACAAGCCTCACCCAAGATGGGATGAACTTCACCAGAGAGTGGACCGGCAGAAAAACCCAGGTATGCAGGAACTTGTGACTGAGATTTCCAAGCCTGCTTGGATTGGCACTGGGCCTCTTTCCAGAATTTCCTGGACATTATATTCTATCCATAACAATCAATACAAAACAAATCGTCTAGCATTCCCTTTTTGGCAGGTTTGAGTGGTGGAGAGACTGGTGTCGAAATATCGAATGTAGCCAAGGTAGAGAGAGAGTCTGGGGGCAACTGTCTGCCACACAGGCAGGAGAAGGGTTGGAACAGGGATGGATTGGGGGAATACTGGGGATTTTGATGGTGGAAAATGTGCATTGTTGAGGGGATGGGTGTTCGATGATTGGATGACTAAAGCTCAAACAGGAAAGCTTTGTAACTATCTCACGGTGAATCAAAAATAAGGGCGAAATAAAATAATAAAATTAACATTCAGAATAGAATAAAAAATTAATGTAGAGTTCATGCCAAATTCAATCAGCTTAATCAATGGCTGAATAAATAACAATTCTCCCACCTTATTAAAAAAATAACTGGAAGGAGGGGAAAGGAAGTGTTCATATGAACCGGGCAGAAACGTCCTGCTTGAACTTATTTTATAACTGGGTATAAAGTTCCTTATTGTAAGTCAAGACTTTCTTACAAAGAAAACTTTGGGAATGTGCTTCTCACAGGGGAAACAGGCAGAGAACTCCTGGTATGTCCAAGGACTGTGACATTTGCTTGTTTCTTTGCTTACTGAGGTATCAGAGGGTTTCAAGAGCATAAACATTTCTGTTTAGGGATACACTGTACCACTCCAAACCCCGCACCAAATTGCCAACATCTCTGCACCACTGCCCACTCCCCTGCCTCTTGGTAACTTCAAATCCGTGACCACAGGCCAAGGGGTAATTTTCCCAGGACACCATCTCTTTTATTTCCTTATTTATTTCTTGATTGACTATTTTTTTTTCTTAATTCTTTGAAATATATTCATAATTCAAGCAAAATTAATGAGCAACAAGATGACAGTGATAGTGATATCCATAATATTTTCCACAGAGGCCGAACTAGTCAACACTCTTACTACCAGCACATGAGGATTCCTTTTCTGTTACTTCATCTTCACCCCCCAACACTGTATGTTCCCAGTATTTTTAATATATGCCATTGTCAGTAGTATGAGATGGCCTATGATCGTCTTTTGATTCGCATCTCTCTGGTAACAAGTGATTTACACTCTTTAATATATCTGTTGACCATCTATATATATTCTTTGGATATGTGTGGAAAATCATTAACTTCTTATTTATCCACTTGGGTGCTTTTTCTTTGGTTGCCTAATTTCTGTGACGAGGACTTCCAAAACTCTGTTGAATGGCAATTTTGGAAGTCTTGATTGACTATTATCAGTTAGATCACCTGGTATTTAATTTTTCCATTACTCCCTCATTAGATGAGAAGAATTGGACTTCCTCTGTTTTCTCAGATGACTAGAATCCTCACTGTCTGTATATTCCTCATCTTTTCCCTCTGCTTATCTGTTTGCGGAAATTAGGTTGCTTTCAGATCTCAATTCTTGTTGATAGAGATGTGGTGCTTCTGTGAAAATGATGTCTTTAGGGGCTGGAGCGACAGCACAGCGGGTAGGACGTTTGCCTTGCACGCGGCTTACCCGGGTTCGATTCCCAGCATCCCCAGCATCGCCAGGAATAATTCCTGAGTGCAGAGCCAGGAGGAAACTCTCTGCACTGTTGGGTGTGACCCAAAAAGCAAAAAAAAAAAAAAAAGAAAAAAAGAACAAAAAGAAAGAAAATGATGTCTTTATTGTCCCATATTTAGTACACTTTAAAAGTCAAAGAAATATGCCTGGTCTCCATTTTCTGTCCTTTATTCAGGAACACACTGGATGGGGGAAGATTCTTTCCCTGATTCGTTCCAAAGGTGATCCCAAATGGATTCAATCTGTACCAATCTGGGACCCTTCACCCTGGATAGAGTCAAAGAGGGGGTTTAAGGGGGTTTAAGGTATTAAAGGATGAGAAAGGTGCACGATACATGCCTTCCCACCTTCCAATCCAATTCCCGCCCAAGTCATTCTTCAATGCCAAAGTGAAGGTGAGTGCACAATGATCCCTTAATTAGCCAAATGAAACTCTAATGGGGATGACAGGTGACCCGCAGGGATTGCATCCAAAATCATTTGACTGTGTACCTGTAGACAGGAGTTAGTTTGAGATGAACAGTAGAGGAAGGTGCAGATGATGCACCCATGTAGATGGGTGCATCTCTGCCTTCACTTCTCTGGGTCTCTTCTTTGTACCTTGAACTCACAATCCCCTCATATCCTCATGGAATGAAGCAATAAGGAAGTGAATGGTTCTATGGGTTCTGGGATTTTCTGATCTATGTACCCATGAAAGGCCCTCTGTCTCCCAAACTCAGTTCATGGAACTCTGAGTATCAATGTTGGCAGATGGAACATGGAGACCCAAACTGGGCATCTTTGATACTTCAGTTGGGATGAGCTAATTCTTTTTCTATTAATGGGTTTCAGTAATATATTGTTCCATCATCTGTCTCTTTACCAGTGTAAATTTCCCAACACCAACATTCTTAGTTTCCTTCACTCCCCCAACTCCATTATGGCAGGCAATTTTCTCTCTCTATCATATCTTCTGTGGCTTACAGTTGCAATACAGGTACTGAAAGATTATCAGATATATCACCTTACCTACATTCAACACTTAGTTCCTAGGGAGGAGCTAACTCTTTTTATGTTTTTAAAGTTCTGAATTTTAATTAAATTAAATTTAAAATTCTTTCCCCCCATTATTTATTTCATCATTTTTGTTTCTTTAAATTTTTATATTCGTCAAACCTTCTTGTTAATTTACATATTTTTAAATTTATTGAATCAACATGAGATAGAACACTTCAAAGCTATTTTTGATTGATCCTCTGTCAAAAGTACACTGGAGAAGGGATGTTCCAACCGCCATCCCTTCTCCAGTGTACTTTTCTCACCACCAATGTCCCCAGCCTGCCTCAACAACAGGATGCTTTTTCTTTATTTCTTTCTCTCTTTCTTTCTTTCTTTCTCTTTCTTTCTTTCTTTCTTTCTTTCTTTCTTTCTTTCTTTCTTTCTTTCTTTCTTTCTCTTTCTTTCT
>JASTTN010004509.1:5966-23440 GCA_030324115.1 Sorex maritimensis
GAGAGAGAGAGAGAGAGAGAGAGAGAGAGAGAGAGAGAGAGAGAGAGCGCCTCCTCGTAAACGAGGGCTGTCGGGGCTATGTGCAGCCGCGCTCGTCTGCAGAGACACACTGGGAGCACCCCGGGCTTGCAAAGGCTGCGGCCAGCCCAGCCTCACCCACACTCCCGCACGCTCGCTTGGGGGGCCCGGCTGGCCCCTCAGCTGTGCAGCCCTGCCCCCCACCCCCAGGGAGCCGGTGCAGGGAGCTCCTACCCCGCACATGTCAGGCAGGGGAGCACTGCCCCCAGCCAGCCGGGCCCCCCCAACAGTTCCCTTCTGGGCTGTTTCCCAGACACCTGCCTGCAGAGCCCCCCGAGGGGACCCCCCAAATAAGCAATGCAAACCCAATCCCCACCAGGCTTCCCTTTCCCACGGCTACAACCGAAGCACTTCCCCAAGTCACAATGGCAGCAAAAGCCCCAGCTCTGGCTAAGGCGGTGTTTTTTTTTTTCTCTTTTTTTTAAGTTGCAAGCTGAGCCCAGGTCTGCACCTGCGGGGCCACCCCCGGGACGCGGAACGTGGTTCTCCAAGCAAAGAGCCACGGGGCTCCAGGCTCCCGGCTTGCCTCCGAGACCCCTGGAAGGGGTCTGCAGAGGGGGAGCGTGCGGCAAGCGCCCGGGAGAAGCCCACTCACCTCGCTCATGTTGGCTGCTCTCCGCTGAGGGTCCGGCGCTCGCTGGCTGGCTGGCTGGCTGGCTGGCTGGCTGGCTGGCTGGCTGGCTGGCTGGGCGCTCGGGCTCGCTGGCTCGGGCTCTCTCCTCCCTGCCTGCCTTTGCTCTTAAAAGGGGCTGCGGGTGGCATCACGCCTCGCGGAAGCCAATGAGAGCCCTTCACCTGTGTGCCGGCTGCCGGGAGCTGAGAGCAGTGAGGCCACCTAGTGGCGCCCAGTCGCGGGGCAGGCCGGCGCCCTCCACCCTCCCGCAGCCGGGAAGAACATGCTGGATTCCCCCCAGGGACCGGGGACCGAGGGGGAGGGCGCAGGGGGTGGGCCAGGCCTTCTGCTAAGTCAAAGGATGTGTGGATGTGTGTGTTGACGTCCCATCATGGGCACCAGAGTCTTATGCATCACCATAAAGCCATGTTACTTTCTAAGAAAGTAGCAAGCTAGGTGGTTCTTAAATTAGGGCTTATTAATATCAATAGCACTGTCATAGCTCTGTCATCCCGTTGCTCATCGATTTGCTCGAGCGGGCACCAGTAACGTCTCCATTGTGAGACTTGTTACTGTTTTTGGCATATCGAATACGCCACGGGGAGCTTGCCAGGCTCTGCCATGCGGGCAGGATACTCTCGGTAGCTTGCTGGGCTCTCTGAGAGGGGCAGAGAAATCAGCCACCTGCAAGGAAAACGCCCTACCCTCTGTGCTATCGCTCCAGTCCATTAATATCAATAATATCCATTGTTTATTTTTTATTGAATCACCGTGAGTTATAGTTACAAAGCTTTCGTGGTTGAGTTTCAGTCACACAGTGATCAAACCCCCATCCCTCCACCAGTGCACATTCCCCACCACCAATGTCCCCAGTTTCCCCCCCTCATCCCTCCCCCTGCCTCTGTGGCAGATAATTTCCCCCATACTCTCTCTCTACTTAGGGCATTATGGTTTGCAATACAGATACTGAGAGGCCATCACGTTTGGTGCTTTATTTACTTTCAACACACATCTCCCATCCCGAGTGATTCCTCCAACCATCATTGACTTAGGATTTTTCTTTTTTAAAAGCAAAAATATTGTTTGAGACATTTATGGCGTTGTCTTGCACGAGGCCGACCTGGGTTCGATTTCTCTGCCCCTCTCGGAAAACCTGGTAAGCTACCAAGAGTATCCCGCCCGCACGGCAGAGCCTGGCAAGCTCCCCGTGGTGTATTCGATATGCCAAAAACAGTAACAACAAGTCTCAGAATGGAGATGTTACTGGTGCCCACTCTAGCAAGTCGATGAGCAGCGGGATGACAGTGTGACAGTGAATCACCATGAGATCCAGTTACAAGCTTTCATGGTTGAGTTGCAGTCGTGCAGTGATCGAACACCCATCCCTCCACCAGTGCACATCTCCCTCCACCAATGTCCCCAGTATCCTCCGCCACCTCTACCACACCCCTGCCTCCATGGCAGACAGTTTCCCTCTTACTCTCTCTCTCCTCTCTCCTCCGGAGAGGCCATCACGTTTGATCCTTTATCTATTATTTTATGTTCGCAGCTGTAGCAGGCTGGGACACACCGTGCAGTGCTCAGGGCTTTCTCCTGGCTCTGTGTCCAGGGGTCACTCCTGCTGGGTCAGGGGACCCTCGAAGGTATTGGGGAGAAAACCCAGGTTGGCCACATGCCAGGCCCTTTACCTGCTGGGCTATCTCTGACTCCGCAATCATAATTTAAAAAAAAATTAAGTTGGGGGCAAGCAATCGTTCATACAGCAGGTAGGGCCCTTGCCTTGCTCATGGTGACCCAGGCTCAGTCCCCAGAGGGTCTCCCAAGCACCCCCCGCCCAGTGATCTCTGAGTGCAGGGTCAGGAGGGAGCCCCGAGCACCGCAGGTGTGGCCCCCAAACCAAAAGTAAATCAATGACCTTAAAGCTTCCCTTCAGGCGACAGCCCACAGCGTCGACACGGGCTCTGCTTGCAGGGGCTCCAGCTTCACGCCTGCATGGTGTCGGGCCCTGCGCTCCACGGGGAGCAAATCCACTCCCTCCCCCACCCCGCATCAAGCCCTGAGCCCAAATAGCCCCTGAGCATCACCAGGTGAGTCCCCAGGGCCAAAATAAGACTCGAATCACAGAAGCCACCCAAGCCGGTGGCACATCACCCCGGGGTGTCCCGGTCCACCCGGGGGAGGGACTGAGAGCTCGGGGACTTGCATTCGGGGGAGAAAGGAGAAGCCGGCCGCGCCCCCGCCCTGTTTTCTGGGGAACTGGGGTCTCCTGCTCCTCTCGGCACAAACCCCGGCCTTTCGGGGGCACGTTTCTGCCCTCTGCCCCCTCCCGCTGCACCCGCTGCCTGCCCGAGGGTCTTCCTCCCCGAGCAGGCAGGGGGCCCCGACGGTCACCCCGGTGGGGCCACAGAGAACGGCCTCGGCTCTGCCCCAGGGGGACGAGGGCTCCCCCGCCCGGGCTGCCCTGCCTGTCTGCCCCGTGCCTCCTCTGGCCAGAGACCCCCAGGCCTTGACACGTCTGCACGGCCGCAGCACACAGCATCTCCTCCCTCAGACCAACCCCGCCACGCTGCCCTCCCCACCTCCCCGCCCCCACGGGGACCCAGCCTGGTCACGGGGCTGCACAGCGATGACTGTTCCCCGGAGAGATGACACACGGGCAACTGGGCAACCGTCACTGCCCGAGTGCCGTAGCCAATGAGAAACTGGGGCAGCTGTGCCAGGTCCCCCCGGCCCCGTGCCCAGCTCCTCCTGGACCTCGTTCCTCCCCATACTGCACCCCTCGTGCCTGACCTCTGACCTCCAAAGACACCCTTCTCCGGCCTTGCTGTTCTCGGGGTCACCCCCCCTTGGCTCCTGCCCCGTCTTCCTCGCTGCCAGGGAACGGCCGCCCCGTGGTTCGGGGGCAGTCGCCAGAGCCTGGGTCTCTACAGAACCTTGCAGCCACCGTCGCTGGCCAGACCCTCAGCGAGCCACCTGCTGGCCCCGAATGACCGGCTGTGCCTGGACTCAGCGCCCCCGGGGGATCGTGGGTCAGTGGTCCCGGTTCTCCTCCCTGGCCCAGGAGAGGACACTGGGGCCTCGCAGTCCAGGAGGACACGGCGAGGAGAGAAAGTGCCCTCCTGGCTGTCAACAAGACAAGGCTAGGGGTATGGACCACTCAGAACATCCAAGCCAGAGCACACTTTCCACCCATATTCACACCTACCACACATGTATAAGCACACACAGCACGTGGACTCATGCAGGCAGGCACATGCGGCTCCCAGACATCACACATACACATAAACATGTGCGTTGCACACACATGCACACATCCTGCACTCATACATCATACATGCATGCTCATGCATCACACATAAACATCGCATACATACATACAACACATGACCATGTAAGCACATGCAGCACACACACATTACATTCATATGAACACACGCATCACATGCATACAACATACTCCCAAGTCCCATGCATGCTCATGCATGTAATCACACTCACACATTACATTCATATGAACACAGGTATCACATATACACAACTCATGCCCAAGCCTCACATATACTCACGTGCATCTCAGAGACATATGCCCACACACACACACACACACACGCAAACATGTCACACACATGCATGGCACAGACTCTCACATCCATGTATAACATCCCTCCCGACTATGCCCACCTCCCTCCGGTCACCTTCCCCTCCTCCCAGGGTCTGTGGCCAGACTGGCCCTTCTGTCCACCCTTCTTTAAGCAGCCTCATGCCTTGGATCAGCCCAGTAGAAAGGGGGTCCCCAGGCCCCCGGAACCCTGAGTCACCGGCTTCCACTCACCTATGAGGAATCTCCCGCCCCCCTGCTGGTGTGGAGATATTAGAAGCCCCCCGCCCTGCCGGCCTAAGCAAAACACACGCACTGCGAATCGGAGCAGGGCCACGTTTCTCGGGAACTCGGGCAGAATGGGCCCACGGCTCCCCGTCAGGCTGGGGGCTCTGCGGTCCGGCCAGCGGGAAATGCAGACATGCGGTGCTGTCGTTCATGAGCACACAAAGAAGGCCGAGAGATCATCTCCCTCTGTGGGACACGTGCTTCCTCCTGGAGGTGCAGCTCGGGCTGGGGGACCTCCCTGGGGGCAGCCTGCAGGGAAGCACTCTGGGGCGTCGGCCCAGGCTTGCCTCCCACGTCTGGGTGTGAGGTTTCGGGGGTGCGGGGACTTCTGGCAGAAGCCCACCTCTTGCTCTGTGTCCCTCCCTGGTACCCCTCCCTGCCTGTACCTGGGGGCGGGGCAGCCCCCGTGACGGGCACTGCCCCGACCACACCTTGCCCAGTGGGCGTCAGGACAGAGCGGGGTGGCGGGTCAGGGCCAGGCCCCTTGGCACAGCTGTCCCCACCCCACTTCCGCCTTCACCATTCCCAGGTGGACACCAGCTCCATCCCTGGGGGTGTCCACCCACCTCCCCTCCTGGCCAGTGAGCGCTGGGCACCCGTGTGTTGGCCCTCGACTCGTTCCTTCGCAGCATCTCCGACACGCTCCTTCCTCCAGCCCGGGAGCGCTGTGTGGCATGTGGCGTGTGGCGTGTAGCTCATGATAGGGCTACCCCGGCCATAGCCCAGAAACCACAGCCTCATCCCAGCCCCGAGAGCTGGGCAGACTCTGCCTAAGCCTCATCTCACTCCACCCCTGCAGTCCCAGCTCGTGTCTCTGCTGGAAGGTTCTGGAAAGAGGCTTTGACCTTCCCCACGGTCTGCCGGCCCCTCCACTGTGCCCGCAGCCTCCAGCCGGGCTACTCAAACAAAGACGGCGTTGACCCTCGGCCTGCAAATCTAGAAGAAAACTCTCACTTTTATTTTTTCTTTTTGGGTCACACCTGGCGATGTACAGGGGTTACTCCTGGCTCTGCACTCAGGAATCACCCCTGGCGGTGCTCAGGGACCATAGGGGATGCTGAGAATCGAATCCAGGCCAGCCGTGTGCAAGGCAGATACCCTCCCCGCGGTGCTATCACTTCAGCCCTGAAACTCTCACTTTTAGGTAGCCAGAGCCACTCGCCAAGGCTGACAGTAAGACTCTCCTCTGACAGGCCGGAGTGACAGTACAGCCGGTGAGGCGTTTGCCTTGCACACCGCCAACCTGCTTCGGTCCCCGGCACCCCAGGTGGTCTGCGGAGCCCCCCAGGGCTCATCCTGAGCACTGCCGAGCCTGACCTCCAACACAGGAAACAAATTTCCAGCTTTGGAAACAAGCGGACAGGAAGCCTCAAGCCTCCCAACGGCCAGATCCTCACCGTTGTTTGTTGCTTTGTAGGACTTAGGGGCCACCCTCAGCCCTCGGGGGTTACTCCTGGCTCTGCACTCAGGGATCCCTCCCGGCCAGGCTCGGGGCCCTGAACCCGGGTCAGCTGCACACAAGGCAAGCCCTCTCTGCTCGGGACTCTCTCCAGCCCTGGCATGCAGAAGGCAGTTTTTTTAAACCATGAAAATAGTTTCTGGCCAAGCCTACCCATTTTACGCGTGGTTGGTTGTGTTTGTTTTCTTTAGGGGTTAAGGATGGTGTGTAAGAGAGGAAAGTAGATGCTCATTAATTTTGAACCATTTTTGGAGGCTACTTTTTTTTGTTTTGTAAAGTAAATAAGGAAAAGAAAGATTAATTAGAGAAATATTTGGCAGGTTTAGCAAGCGCCTCTGCCTCTGCCCCACGGGGTTCACCTCTTGGCTGAGGGGCCTTGGCTGGCCCCTCCGGGTGATGGGGGGAGCACTGTTGCCAGCAGCACTGCCAGAGAGCCTGCTGTCCTGCATCCCCTCCCTCACCACCTCCCCTCTCTCCCCCTCTCTCTTTCTCTCCCCTCCCTCCCTCTTTCATTCTCTTCCTCTCTCCCCTCTCTCTTTGCCCTTCTCTCTCCCTCTTTCTCTTTCCCTATCTCTTTCCCAATCCTTCACTCTCTCCCCTCCCACTTCCCCTCCCATCTCCCCCACCCCTCTCCCTCTCCTCCTCCCCCTTTCCCTCTCCCCATCTCCCCCACTCTACCCCCTCTTCCCCATCTCCCTCTCTCCCCATCTCTCCCCCATCTCTCTCTCCCTCTCTCCCCTTCTCTCTCTCCCTCTCTTCCCCTCTGTCCTTCCCTCTCCCCATCTCCCCCACTCTACCCCCCTCTTCCCCATCTCCCTCTCTCCCCATCTCTCCCCCACCTCTCTCTCCCTCTCTCCCCTTCTCTCTCTCCCTCTCTTCCCCTCCGTCCTTCCCTCTCCCCATCTCTCCCCATCTCTCTCTCCCCTTCTCTCTCTCCCTTCTCTCTCCTCACATCTCCCCCCATCCCCATCCCCTGTGCTGCTGTTCACCCCAGCCCTGGACCAGCCTCTGGCTGGGCAGCAGCAGGTGAGGGGGGACCCAGACTCCCCGTCCTCCGCGCCCGCTCAGGGCCCACGGGGGAGAGGAGGCGGCGGCCACCCTGGGAGTGACCCTGTAGGCTCAGCAGCTGGGAGAGGGGGCCTGTGGGGCGGGTCTGGGGAGGGGCCGGCAGCCCAGGCCCGGTGCGGACCCGCCAATCAAACTGCCCAGCCTGGCGCAGTGGACGCCGGAGCTCCTCCCACCGGGCACCGCAGATGAGTCCCTGCAGGTGCCTCTGTGCCCCGGAGCACTCCAGGGGAGCCCTCAGGCTCGTGGGCAGCCTGTGAGGAGAAGAGCAGGGTGTGTGTGGGGGGGGGGGGTCAGAGAAGGCCGGGGACATCTGCAGGTCACTCCTGGGGCTCCCCCGTACTGAGGGGCCCCAGCCAGAGCGGCAGCATCTGCAGAAGGCATGCCCTCCCCGCTCCCCATCCTCAGGAGACCCCCAGCCCGCACCCCAAGGAAGGCCCTGCGGCTGTCCTTCCTTCAGGTCCCTGTGGGGTCATCACAGGACACCTCGCAGGAAGCTGGGGCAGCCCCTCTGGTTAGGGTTACGGTTAGGTTAGGGCTAGTTAGGGTAAGGGTTAGGTAAGGCTTAGGTAAGGCTTAGGTTGGGGTTAGGTAAGGGTTAGGTAAGGTTAGGTAAGAGTTAGGTAAGGGTTAGGTAAGGTTAGGTAAGGGTTAGGTTGGGGTTAGGTAAGGGTTAGGTAAAGCTAGGTTGGGGGTAGCTTGGGACTAGGGCTAGGATTAGGGTTAGGATTAGGGTTAGGGTTAAGTTTTAGGTTAGGTTGGGGTGAAATTTGGGGTTAGGACAGGGCTAGGGTTAGGTTGGGATTAGATTAGGGGCAGGGGTAGTTTAGGGTTAGGGTAAGGTTAAGGTTAGGTTGGGGTTGGTGTTAGCTTGGCTAGTTTAGGAATTATTTAGTTTTCATGGTCGGATTAGTGTTCAAATTAGGGTTAGGTTTTGATTTAGGGTTAGGGCTAGGGTTAGGGCTAGGGTTAAGGTTAGTTAGGGTTAGGTTAAGGTTAGAGTTAGGGTTCATTAGGTTAGGTTAGGGTTAGATATGGTTGGGTTTGGTTTAGGAATCAGCTTGTTTTCAGGGTCTGGTGTGTGTTGAGTCAGGGCTAGATTAGGGTTAGGTTTTATTTCGGGTTGGGGTTAGGCTTTGTTCAGCCTGGTCTGTATCTCCTTACTTCCTGAGTGCCACATAACCGCTTAGAGGCATGTAACCCAAAATCACGGTGAATGTCCCACCACGTGGCTCCAGAACTGAATCTGAAGACCCCGCAGCATCCCGGGAAGGACCCACTGCCCAGGCTTCCTTTCCTGGTTTCTTACTCATGTGACGTTTAATTCTGCCTGACCCCAGCTGACTGGGCCAGTCTTAAATATAAAGAAGACTCTGGCTCGGAGAAGTGAAGTGACCCATCTGCCTCAGTTGCCTTCTTCTGTCTTAATAAACCCCTCACAAACTCTGACTTCAGACAGCAAATCTGCTGTCGTTGTCCTTTCTCTGCCCTCCCCCTCTCCTCTGTCTTATGAAGGGTCCTGGTGAGCACTGGGAGCCCCAGCAGTAATCCAAGAAAGTCCGCTACCCAGAACCTTCCACCTCATCACATCTGCACAGGACCTTTGGGGTGTTTCAGAGTACGTGCTCCCATGCCAGGAGCTATAATATGGGGCCACTGGCTGAAGCCATCCTCTGCTCACCACACTGCCCCACGCCACAAAGTGAAAGAGTAACTGAAGGATGCAAATCTGAGTGAAAATCAGCAAAGGTGAGAATGTGTGCTGTCTCTGAGCTCTCTGTCTCTCTCTCTGTCTCTCTCTCTGTCTCTCTGTGTCTCTCTCTCATCTTCTCATCTATTCTCTCTTCTCTATTCTATGTCGTCTCTATTCTCTCTCCTCTCTCCCTCCCTCTCTCTCTCTCCAATACACACACACACACACACACACACACACACACACACACACACACACTCCACCAGCATAAAGCTCTGACTGATGAGACATCAGATTCTATTCAATAGCCCCTTCCTTCAACCCCTAGAAGCATGAAAACAAAAATATAATTGAATAAAGAAATGGGATTACAGCATGAATAATTCCTACAGAGGCCTGAGCAGAGCCAGCCCTGACAGGGGTGCTCTTCCAAAGTACCAGAGGAATCTAGAACACTAATGATCCGCTCTGAACATCAGATCCAAGCAAAGAGTTTCAAGCAATTCTCACATCTCACAAGTTCTCCCAGAGCATTTGACGGGCTGAGAATTGGATTCTCAGTTTTTAAAAATAAATTAAGTGGATTGTTTTTCCATAATGACGAGATCCGACACCCATAATTACAAAAGTAAAAGTCGGGCCGACATCTGCGGCTGCCAAGCTTTCTTTCAGCATCCCAGGATGGAGCCTTTTTCATGTTTAATTCTATTACTCGCTGCTAAAACCATCATTTTCAAGGAGCTCAGTGACTTCTATGAAGATAAAACCTTGAAGATCATTAAAGCCGGTTGTTTAAGCCCTGATGATCTGAATACAAGAAAAATAGCTGCTTGATGGCAAAAAAATAAAAAAAAACACCCACAAATGAAAGATATTCATAGGCAATCATTCTTTGGTACGGAGTACCCCCAGCTTTTACCGCAAAATGCAATTAATTCTAATAATGCCTTTCCATTTGCAGCTTAGTGAATGGGTGAGCACTGGGCTTGCTTCAAAACAAGACTTATCCCCCCCACCAAAAAAAAAAAAACAGAATTTATTTTAAGATAAATATTTTTAAGTTGGGAAACCAAAAAATTTTTATATTGTTTTAATTAACAGCAGCTTGTAGTTTCATAAGAAATTTGGCTTCTTTCATTCTGGACAAATCCCCTGAGGGAGGAGAGCTGATTTCTCTCCCTCGGGAGCCAGCGAAGATGAGTATCCTCATATTTGCCAGAAGGTAAGTCCAGTTATTCTCTGGAGAGAGCAGACATCTGCAGCAGACTCCGTTTTCAACTGCCATCTTGGGTGCAAAGGTCGAGGAGACAGATATCCCTGGTGTAGGCTGATTGGGGTCTCAAAAACCAGCAACCATTTCTGGATGGCATCAGCCAAAAGAAGAACTGAGCGCAGGAAGCAGTCTCTCTCTTTGAACCCAAGGACAAGAAGGCAGAGGGTCCATCGGGAAAGCTGGACCCAGTGTGCATGGGAGGGAACTAGCACCTTCACGTCCAAGTTCATGAGTGTCGTGATTCCTGCCCGGGGGATCTCTGCCTGTCCAGACGTGGCCAAACTGATTCTGACTTGGCTGGGTACCCTCTGAACACATTGGCTCTGCACAGAGGATGTGGCCACATGACAGAAGTGAACCCCTAGCCAGGTATGGACACCAAGTACCCCAAAATGACAGAGCCAACAGCCCAGCCCCCTCAGAATGTTTAGATCCCCTAGTCCTAGACCCCTGGGGAGAGTGTCAAAACCATGCTCAGAGAAAGGTCTTTGGTGCTGGAGCAATAGCACAGCGGGTAGGACGTTTGCCTTGCACACCAGGGTTCAATCCCCAGCATCCCATAGGGTCTCCCAAGCACCGCCAGGAGTAATTCCTGAGTGCATGAGCCAGGAGTAACCCCTGAGCATCACTGGGTGTGATCCAAAAAAAAAAAAAGCAAAATAAAAGAAAGGTCTCTGATACTTATGCAAGAGGATGACTGTTCCCTGGTCAGGACCACAGCCCGCTCTACAGCAACGCTGGTCCGGGAAGTAAAACACAAAACACACAGGCCCTCATATTTCCTGGGACGCTAAAGCAGCTTCCCCTTGCTTGGAGCATCTCACATCAAATCCTGCTGAGAGATCCTGAGTTTGAGTCCAAATATCTGATACTCGCAGTGGTGGGTCTTGATACCCAGAACAAGATGCAGATCGGAGCTGTCCCCAAGGCAGGACACCTCGCCCAAGAGCCCCGAACCTCCCTCAACCACGGTAGCTCATCCGCATGCAAAACCTGTCAGCTGTCCACCCCCCGCCCCCGGGAAGGAGCATCCGTGTACCAGAGTGTCGGGGTTCCCAAGTCAGAGAATTCCAGAGGGCACCAGCCCACACTCCAGGGTGTCCGGATGCCCCCGGCACACCAAAGAAGCTCCTGGCAAGAGGCAATTTGAGCTCGGATGGCGCAGGATATAGAACCAAAACTCACTTCTGCACAGGGGCACGGCGCTTAGGCCACGGCCTGGACACGATAGCACACACGCCGTTGTGGGGACAGGCCGGAAGAGTGGTGACACACCATCTGGGAGGCCTCAGGAAGGGGCAGCCAGAGGACGGCCGACCGGAAGGGTAGCGGGAGGGGGGTTCCCCGGGGAGCCTCAGGGCACCGTGGCCAGCTGTCCTCAGCTCTGCGAGACAGGAGAGCAGCTCTCTGCATGACTCATGGCGCTCCTAGGAGGACAAGGCCACGGGGCCTCTGCACCCTCCCCTCGCCACTCGGGCTCTGCCGGGAGGAGGGCAGGGGGCTCGGCCTGGCTAGGATCTTCCTCCCAGGACCTTTTCTTTCCAGCACCCGAGTCACTGACCTGCCCCCTCCACCCCCATCTCCAGATGCCCCCGCCACCTTCTCGCCTTCCAACTGGCAGAGGTTCTGGGCAAACTCTGCCCAGCCGCCAGCCTCCTCCTTGGCACTTCTCTCTGGCAGTTAACTTTTAATTAGAAGGTAAAAAAAGACGGTAATGATCAGTTCACCCATCTCTGACTCTCCGCCGACAAGGGAATTAGCGTGTGGAAGAAAGGCCTCAATAATTACTTCTCGCGGTTTCGCAGGAGGGAGGACACAGCTCTCAGCCTCCTCCTCCTCACCCCTGCTGGCTGCCAGGGCCGCCCCACACCTCGCCTGCTCGCCAGGCGCCACCGGGCAGGCGTACAGGGGGAGACACGCCAGCCTCGGGAGAGGGCGGCCACAAGCGGCTCACCCCGGAACCCGGCCCTGGCCCTCCTCGCCCTGTCCTCTTCCGAAACTGGAGCTCACTCTGCCCCCGCGTGACTCGGCCCCCACGGCCAGGCCGGGAGCATTCCTGCTGTGCCCCTCCAAGTTCGGGGGGTCTGGGGGTTTCTCCCTGTCCCAGGCCAGCCGCAGTTCCGGGAAGAGTGCTTCCAGGTTGGAGGGACAGTACGGGGGCTTCGAACGCACCTGGCCTGGGTTCATTCCCAGCATCCCGGATGGTCCCCAAGCCCACCGGGAGTGATTCCCGCACGCAGAGTCAGGAGTCAGCCCTGAGCGACACCGGGCGTGGCCCAAAAAACACACAAAACAAGAAAAAAGGCAAGTGTTCCCAAGCTGGAGAGACAGGATCGGGCGAAAAGCACTTGCCTTGCACGTGGCCAGCACCACACGGAGTCCCCCAGTACTGCCGGGAGTGGCCCCTTGAGCACAGAGCCAGGAGTCAGCCCTGAGCACCACCGGGGGTGAACCAGTGACCCGTACACCAACACGAAACAACCACCACAACAGAATGAGACATGTTCCAGGTGTGGGTGAGGGTGCCCTGGCCACTGCAACCGTATCCCAGCACAGGGTAGGGCTGGGCGGGAGCACAGCGGTGCCCACTGCTGACACTGAGTGCCGGCTCCTTCCTCCTCTCAGGCTTCCGTGGCTCCTGCCGTGCCCGGCCTCTCCCTCCGCTGCTCAGGGGACGCTGAGCCTCTGTGGGACTTGTACTTGGTGAGAGGGAGCAATTCGAGGCCACTGAGGGCAGAAAGCAGCGGGTGAAGACGCAAAAGCTCTCAGCAGCTCCCTCTCACCCGGCAGGCGGTGGGGGCAGCGCTATGAGGCTGGACCGGCCTGCCCAGCGATGACACCCACCCCCTCACCCCCCATCCAGGGGGAAGATGCCAGCTGGGGGCTGTGGGCGCTGCAGCATGCCATCGACTTTGCTTATTTTTTTAATAACGAAATGAATCTTATCACAGTCTGAACGTTCCCTGATATTATTACAACTACGTCTTATCAAAGTATGAGCATTCCTCAATATTATTATCAACTGCAAAAACTTAGCATTTGAATTCTCTTCCCAAGGATTCACTCATAAATATTGTATGGCTTCCAATCTGACTGCAGACGACACTGAATATTTTATGCATAATGGCGCTTGGAGTTTATAAGGGGGGAGGGAAACATTTCTTGGGTACTTGGATACTCCCACACCGAATCACGAGGTTAAGATGACGACTAACTGATCACTTTCTCTAACAGAAAAGGAGTGCGCTGTTATCCAGGCCTGATTCTGTGGATGGAACAGCCTTTCTAATGTCTGAGAATGGCTTATTCTGTCCTTTGAGTGAGACTGTGTTCATTTAAGGATTGTGGGTGTCTGGGGGTACAGTTTCATGCCTCTTCAAAGTACATTTCTCCCTCGTCCTCTCCCCTTCTCGTTCACTTGCCGCTTTCTCTGTCTGTCTCTCTCTTTCATGGCTATAAAATGAAGCAATTATAGTGCTTCATTCCCCCAAATGCTTCTTTTAAAAATTTTTGTTCCACCTCTCTCTTAAGTCCATATTCCCCCTTGAACATGCATCTCATCTGCTTCTCTCTCTGTCTCTCTCTTTATTTGCATATTCTTTTTTTTTCTTTTTTTAGTTTAATCACCTTGAGATACACAGTGACATAGTTGTTCATGATTGGGTTTTGGTCACACAATGCTCCAACCCCGTCCCCTCACCAGTGCACATTTCCCACCACCAATGTCCCCAGTTCCCCTCCATCACCTCCCTAGCCCTGCCCCAATGCAGGCACTTTTTGCATTTTTCATATTTAGGTATCTATCTCTCACACTCTCTCTGGCTCATTCTCTGACTCTCGCTCTCTCACTCTCTCTCTCACTTGCTCTGCTGTCACTCTCACTCTTTCTCTCTCTCTCTCCTTCTGGAGAACATGGTTTGCAATATAAATACTGAAGTTTATCATGTCTATTCCTTTACCTCCTTGCAGTACTCATCTCTTGTCCAGTTTACTTGCTTATTCTCTCAAGCTTGTGTGCTCTGTCAAATATGTATTTTTTTCTCCTTCCTACCTACCATCCCCTGCATCTTTCAAAGTTTCATTCAAAACAAACTAGCTTATATATATAAACACATATATATATCACATGACTTCAATATCCCGACCATACCCCAGACAGTGTGTGCTGATAAAGCCCCTAACCAAACGTCCCTGTCCCCCACAATGGTGTCTGAGGACCCCTCATGCCTCTTCAGCCTAGAGCCCCCATCCCCACCCCACCCGTGGACTTCTGTTCCTCTGGGTCTGTGACACGCACCCCCAGGCGGGGCTGGACACTGTTCCTGCGTGCACACACCCCAACCCCCCTCCCCACCCCCTGGCCCTGCACCCGTGGGCCGTGTTGAACAAGAATGTTAAATATTTGATGCTGGGTCCTCACCTGTGAGATCAGCTTCTCCACTGACCCGGCGTCAGCGGAAGCCGAGCGGGGAGGGAAGTTTCCCCTCGTAATTAATAAATGGGGCCCGGAGCCTGTCCTGCAGAGCCCTGACAGCTCTCCTCCTCCCACGTCTCCTGTGCCCCGTTCTGGCCGTAACCGTGAAATAACGGCTTTCTGATGCCAACCCTCCCCTCCAAATCTCTGTGTCCACCTTTTGTCAGGCCCCAAGGATTGAGGACAAGGGGGCGGGGGTCCCTGCAAGTGCAGGGAGGAGACAGAGCTAGCTGCCTGTGGGACCTGATCAGATAAGACCTTGGAACATCCTGGCCTCGGGGGACGGGTTGGGGGGGGGGGGACGGGCAGGGGGTACGCTCCTAGTCTCGTTTCCTGCAGGGCTGCATGGAGGGGAAGCAGGGCTAAGGCTCTGGACACAGCTGGGTTTCTTTGCCCCTGGAGAGAGACAAACAACGCAGTGCTAGCCCACCACGCACAGTGCTCGCCCTGGAAGGGGCGCGGTTCCCCTGAGCCAGCTGGTCCGTGGGCACAGCCGCCGCCGGGCACACTAGCCTGGCACCGCAGCACGGAGCATGCATGCACGCTGAGCTCCGAGAAAGCCACAGCTTTACAGCAAAGCGGGCAGAACAGGGTAGGAAGACAGATCTCCTTGTCTTGGTATGAGAGCGCAAACAGCCAACCAAAGTGCCGTTTTGCCAAAACAGCGTAGAAGTAGAATAGCTTTGGTAAGCCCGCCTGGCTTGGCCCTCCCCTGGGGCACGCATCTCCACTGGATGATGAAACTGGGAAGCGGCAGCTGAGACACTGTCCCTTGAAGGTGGGCCAGGGTGCAGACACCAGGGAAATGAAGGACTTGACTATGCAAAGGGGACAATCGCCCCACAGCACATGGCTTCATGCTCAGCATCAGTCACAGGAGGGATGAAGTCCTCTATCGAGTCCTCAGACTGGTGGGAATGCCGACTGGCCCAGCCTTTGGGGACACACTATGGATTTTCTACCAAAAACTAGGAATTAGGCTCCCATCTGAATCAGAAATACCACTTTGGAATAGAACCTGGGGGCCCAAAGTCACACAGCAGAAATGCCACCTGCACTTCTAGGGTTGTTGCGGCACTATTCACAATAGCCAGAATCTGGAAACACCCGGAGTGCCTGAGAACAGACAACTGTGTTGGATAACCTTGGGGTGTCCTTGCTCCTCCCACACGGAGCTAAGGTTTATTGAGCTACTCCCACTACAGTGCCCCTGAGGCACACCCAATCCCATCAGGCACTAATCATCCTCTATTGCTTTTCTCTTTCCTCTATGTCATTTACATGGTTTATTTGGCAATGTCCTTTATGTACAGACACAGGAAGATAATTGATGCTATGCTTTGTAACATGGGAGTTAATTGACTCCAAAATAATCTTCACTCCTCGGCATCTATATGCCCACTTGACTTAAGCCTCAGTTGCCCTTAGTTCCTAGCACTCCATAGCAGGGTCCAAACAAAAGGACTGGATGGACCCAGAGAAAGTTGTGTGCTACCCTGGCATCAAAATGGGCCAGGCCAAGCACCGTAAGACTTAAATATAAGTTAAGAGCACTGTCATGGACAAACTCTGTCATGACCCAAAAAGAAGTAACTGAATAAGGACCCTGCTGGGGTTGGGAAAGACTAATCTGGCCTAAGAACTCTACGGTCTGGAATACATGGCAAAATGTCCCCAGGAAGAGCCACCCTTTAAGCTTAATATATCTCTTACTGTGTTCAGACAAAATGACTAGAAATATCCAAGGCGTAAATTTACTATGATAGTTTGAACGGATTACTAGCTGAGGAGAGGAGAGAGCAATACACTCTGGATGGAACCACCACCCTTGAGTGGGTCTCCTAGCAATCTGGAGTGCTGAATCCCCAGATGAGATTTGTCCTTGAGTTAATCCCCTGAAAGAGTGGCTTTACCTCTGTTTGTTGTTATGACAATGTTCAACCCCAGCCACGTGTACCCCACCCTTCGTGATTCCTATATAACCATGCTGTAAGGGGAGCAAGGGGAGGATGAAAACTGGGACTTTGGGATTTTGAGGTCTTTGAGGACTAAGAAGACCTAGAAGGACTAGATGACGGCGATGGCTGAAAGTATAGGACTCTGAGACTAAGACAAGACAAGCACGAAAATGTAATGAGGTAGAGGACTTTGAGGTCTGCGAGGAGACTGAGATGATGGAACTATGGTGACTGGGGCTATGACCAAAGCCAAAACCATGATTGCACCGGAAGTGGTGAGATCAGACGACACTGGGGAGGAGAGAGAGATAAACTGACTAGTGACTAGCCTGTTGGGCCCAGCGTCTCCGCTCCCTCAGTCCTTTGTCCATTTGTCCTTCGCCATGGGCCAGCCAGGGGAATGGTTCTCAGCCACCGATCACTCAAGTCCTCCACATGCTACTGCATTTTCTTTTGGAAACTCACACAACTGAATAAAGAAGGGATGGTACCTCTGCAATGGAATACTATGCAACTGTCGGGAAAAATTGAATAATGAAATTTGCTTATAAGTGGATGGACATGGAGAGTATCCTGCTAGGTGAAATGAGTCAGGAAAAGAGGGACAGACATAGAAGGACTGCATATAAAAAAAATAGTATGAGACTAATATCCAAGGCCAGGGAAAACAGGGTCCAGGAGGACTGGTCACTGGTTTAGAAGTTTTCCACAGGTGTGTGTGTGTGTATGTGTGTGTGTGTGTGTGTGTGTGTGTGTTGGGGGGAGGGGTTGAGGAGGGGGAAGGCAGAGGGCAGTTAGGATAATGAAGGGACCAGTATTACAATAGTTGGAAATGATCTCGCTGGAAAACAACTGAGTGTTGAAAGTAGATGAAGGGATATCTAACCTCTCAGTATCTTTATTGTAAATTATAATGCCCAAAAGGAAAGAGGGGAAGGGGGGAGAGAGAGAGAGAGAGAGAGAGAGAGAGAGAGA
>JASTTN010004509.1:23540-37361 GCA_030324115.1 Sorex maritimensis
GAAAAATGAAGTCATGAAATTTATTTATACATGGATGGACATGAAGAGTATCATGTTAAATGAAATTATTCAGAAGGAGAGGGACAAACATAGAATTATTGCACTCATTTGCGAAATACAAAACAAACAAACAAATAAAAAACCATAGTGTGTGAGAACACAGAGAGAGTAGAAACAAAGGCCAGGACAACTGATTAATTGTAGGAAGCATGCCATCAAGGAGAAAGGGGAGAGCAGTTAGAACAAAGAAGGGACCACTATGAAAATGATACTTGAAAATGATCACTCTGGACACAAACTGAGTGCTAAAGGAGGTAAGGTGATATGATACACTTTCAGTAACAGTACTGCAAACCACAGTGCTTAAAAGGAAAATAAAAGAGAGAGATAGAGAGAAAGACAGAGTCAGAGAGAAAGAGAGATGGGGTACAGATCACAGTGGCATCTGCTCACTCCAGGAACATGATGAGCCTCAAAACGTTCGTTTGGGGACGGATAGTGAAGGAAAATGTCTGCTGTAGAAGCAGTCTACAGAGGTGTGGTGGAGAGATGAAGGCAGGACGGAAAATGGGGGCATTGGTGGTGGGAAATGTGCACTGGTGAAGGGATGGGTGTTGGAACATTGTACGGCTGAAACCCAATCATGAACAACCTTGGTGTATCTCTCGGTGATTCAATCAAAAAAATTTTTTTTCGAATCACGTGCTGCTTCCTACCATTTTCTTATTGGTAGAATAATTGGTTCTTGCCGTTTATCCCAGAGTTATCCAAAATGTTTTGTGTAGAGTGTTCATCAAAAGAAGGCAGATTCAAACTTTTTTTGGGGGGGTCATTGAGATAAATGGGGAAGTTTTATGTTAGGAGTCAACTTTTATATTTTCCAGAGAGAGAAAACTCTCCAGAAAGGAACCCAAATGGAATAAAATTAAGCATTTCCAAGTCTCCTCCAGATTTGGAACCTCGCCCAGCATTTCATAAAACGGAGATGAGAAATGAAAGCTTTAAAGGGAACACAGAGCGATCGCTGTCTTTGTGGGATCTTCAAGCCCCGGGTCTGAAGGGGCCCTAGCAGGTCAGCCACCAGAAGGCCGAGGCCAGGAACAGCAGGAAATTGCACTTTTATGAGGCAGAAACTGGGCTAAGTTTTATCATTATAAAGTAGGAAACTCCTGAGGGCCGGTGGTTGGTTTTAAGTCTGGCTCTCTTAAATATTTAGGACTTTGCCTCTTCGGAACGAAAGTCAGGGCAGCTGAAATTTTAATGCTGTCAGGATTCTCTGATCCCAGCTGGCTCGGCCCGGTCCCAGATTGAGGCCGGATGAGGAGAGAAGTTGCTGGAAGAGCCACGGTGCTTTAGCCCCCCCTGCAGCTGGTCATCAGGAGCTCCTTGGAGCTCCCCACTGGGGAGGGATGTCAGGGCTTGGATGATCACGGTGGGCCTCGGGCCCCCACTCCTCACCAACCTGCCTGCCGCCCTCTGTTCTCTAGGATTTGTCCGTTTGTAGCCATCTTCATTGTCTAAAGTTAGTGTGTCTGCAACCCCCCGCCCCGGAAGCTCATGGAGCTGGCAGTTGTGCTCCTTGTCTGCCCGGTGCTGTGAATTCAAAAACTGGGTGCACAACGCATCCATTCAGTGACCCAGAACCTGCCGGCCTCCCCAGCAGAGGAACAAAGAGACGGGGGACCACAGACCAAAGGTCAAAGTGGCCCGTGTGATACGGAGTTGCTCACATACTTACAGAACGTCCGAGGGGGTTCGAGGTACAGGACTACACGTAGGTGTGATTGATCATTTACAGGAGTAAAGCGTTCGGGCTGAGGCAATCCTCTCGGGGGGATTAACTCAAGGTGATGCTCTGTATCCCAGGGATGTCTAAATTGCTTTTCTCTTTCCCTTGTAACTAGTAAATATTAAACAATTATTATTTAATAATTAAAATTAATGAATTTGTTATTTATTTATTAATATTCTATAATATTGATGATTGTTTATATAATATTAATAAACATTTGTTAATTATTTATTAATAAACAATTAAGTTCATTCCTTATTAGTACTTGCAGTTTTTGGATGAACACCGTAAGAGAGATCGATTCCAAAGCTTAGTTCTCAGACCCTGAGGACAAGCCCCCCGGGCTCTACTGTAAATCCCAGACTAGGTCCAGGCCGGTCAGCTTGCCATGGGGGCCTGGTCAGGGTGGTGTGCACCAGGTCCCGATGGGATGCTTCCTAGACTGCCCCATTTCAATGCCGGGGTAGCTCCGCCACTCGCCCTGAGTCTGTCCCAGTCCCAGCGGGGCCTCCCTCTTGGGGTGTCGGCAACTACAGCAGCTGGGGCCTGAGTCAAGCCATCGTGCAGGCTGCCCAGGGGCAGGTACATTCCAGAGCCAGTCAACCCCCAAACATCAGGAGCACAGCACGAACGGCCTCTCTGTGTTTAAGCGGAGAACGTTGCTCTGTGGTAAGAATGGAAAGGCTAGGGGGGAGATGGAAAAGGCTAGCAGGGAGACGGAAAAGCAGGTAATTCGCTGCAGGTAACAAGCCCAGCACCACCTGCGTCACCAAGCCTGGCTCGGGGAATCGTAAGGCCCAAAGGAAAGGTCAGAGACAAGCCCCGGGGGTCAGGGGCGATGGCAAGAGCACTGTAAGCTTCTCCGGGGGGAGGAACACGGGCCTGTTCTCTGATGAAGCCTGAAGCACGTGAGGTCGATACCCGCCACCGTGCTGGGTGAACGGTGCCCACCCTGCAGGTGTCCTTGAGCCGGGACACTGGTGACTGGGCAATGGGTCTCCAGTCTCCCTGGCTCCGGTGTCTGCGATGGGTTGAGCGAGAGCTCCGCTTTCCCACAGGAGACTCACCCACCCCGGCCTCCTCCAGCCGGCAGCTGCAGCTGGGAAGAGCTAGACCTGAACGTGGGCTGGCGTGAGAAGGCAGAGGCCACTCAGAGCCGGCCTCCCCAGAGCTGTTTCTCGGGGGGTTGCACGAGCGCTGGGGCTTGCTCGAGCCCAAGCACGATCCGGACGAAGAGGCGGCATGAATTAGCAGCTTCGGAAGGAAAGCAGAGAGAGAGGCGGCAACTCCGGGTGCCCGGGAGGCCAGCGCAGCCGGAGACAGATTCTCTGACGGCACGCCCTACCCGTGCCAAGTTTCTTCTCCCCCAGACAACAGGGGCCTCCAACGATCTCACAGAGATGCCCAGATGCCAGATGGAAAAGTTTTCCTCTGCAGGGCCGGCTCAAACTGTAGCAGGGGCAGGGAAGGGAGTGAGTGGCACATGCGGGAATGACCGACACCTGGGGTGTCTGCCTTAGGTCCTCGGGCCTGACCGCTGAGGGGACTTGGCTCAGACGGAAACAGACGAACGGAGCGTTTGGGGGCAGGGGTTGTGGGTGTTGCCACACCCAGAAGTGCTCAGGGGTTACTCCTGCCTCTGGCCTCAGGAATCATCCCTGGCGGTGCTCAGGGGACCCTACAGGATGCTGGGGATTGAACCTGGCCGGCGGCGTGCAATGTGGGTATCCTATACTCCCTGGGTCTGACTCGGGGTACCCGGTACAGGCTGTTTCCTGGACTCTCTCTGGCCTGGAACTCAGTGCTTTCCGGTCATGTCGTAGGCATCTCCGGGTATCTGTTACCGTAACGCCAGCACCCCTTAGCACGCAGGATTAGTCACGCGTGGGTTCATCTGTATGACCTAGGATGCCACTAACAACTTTTTAAAAATTTTAATGAATCACCGTGAAATACAGTTACAGACTTACAAGCTTTCATGATTGCGTTTCAATCAATGTCCGAATGCCCACCCATCCACCAGGGCCCATCTCTACCCCCAGTGTCCCCAGGGTCCCTCCCACCCCCCCCCCCCCCCCCCACCCCCTGCCTCTGTGGCAGGCACTTTCCCTCTCACTCTCTCTCTCTCCCTTTGGGTACCACTAACAATTTCTACCTCCCAAGGCTGCCATCCACCCGGGCACAGCGCCCGCCAGAGGCCAGTGCTTAGTAGATGTGAGTTAAGTACAGGAGAGGAAATCTTACACCAAGAAGGAAGCACAAGGGCAGCATGGCTGGGCTCTGCCAGGCCCTGTTTTCCCGGAGAGAAGAGCAGAAACGTGAGCTCGGGGAAAAGCAGAAGGTCTCTGTTCTGTTCAAATGAAGGCAGGTGTGCCAATTCAACTCGATAAGGCTCATCGGATCGGCACCTTTGACCTCTGCCTGGCAGGGCTGGCTGCAGAGATGGAGACAGGCAGCAGACACTGTGGCTGGTTCGGGGTGTAAACTATCCTCGCCCCCAAGTAAGGGGCTAGACTGGCCAGTTCCTGAACACGGCTCCTGCCCCCGACTCCCTGGTGCCAGGCACAGATGCCAGTTTAACGGGTACATTAAGAGCAGTTCACAGGCACATGGAGAGCAAAGGCTGGAATGTTTCCACAGCTGTGACCAGCAGAGTAACCAGCTCTCAGCCTGCGTCAGGGCACTCTGCCCGACTGCTCTCGGGCACACATTGGCAGCCCCCATGGTCTAAACTACCTAACCTGGTCTCACCCGAGGGCTTATCCCCAACCTCAGGGCTATTCAGAAGGGGGTGATTTCCCACAGTCAGGGAAGTCGTTGTCATAATTACTTCCTATATATTCTCAATTAAAAACACTTTCATGTTTAAATCTATTTTAAAAGTAGTCATGGGGGGGCCTCCACAGCTATAACTATTTTCTTCTTTTTTTTTAAGTTGTCCACAATAATTTACTACGTTCAATATTTTAACACCAGTCCCACCACCATGACACCTTCCCACCTCCACCCAAGCCTGCCCCAAAGGCAGATGCTAAATAACTTATTTTGTATTGCTTGTTATGAATAATGCACTAAAAACAGTCAAAAAAGCTTTCCTTAGAGGAAAGCTTGTAAAAATTGTTGTATTTCACCTTGGAGCCATTAAGCCCCGTGTAAGAGATCACTAATGTGTTGTTACAAGTTGAGCCTTATATATGCAAGCTCCCCGTGGCATATTCGATATGCCCAAAACAGTAACAACAAGTCTCACAATGGAGACATTACTGGTGCCCGCTCGAGCAAATCGATGCACAACAGGACGACAGTGCTACAGTGCTACCAGGAGGTTGACTCTTCTGACCTCTTTTGAAAATTACTTGGTGAGGAGGTGGAAAATCAAAGTCTCCAGGGAGGAGGGAGCGATCAGGGCAACCACGGTTAGCCCAGAGAGTCGCTCCTCAGATGCTGCAGGAAATCTTGCTACCACATGGATGACGCTGCGTGAAATGAAGGGTCGCAGAAGGACAGAAACGTGTGCTTCTGTGTGCATGAGGACCCCATAGGAGTCAAACACTCTGCGTCAGGGCACTCTGAGAGAAAAGGGACCACCGGGGTGGAAGGAGGAAGGGGGTGTGGTTAAGGGGCAGACTCATTAAGAGATATTTCAAACTTGGGCCAGAGCGATAGTACAGTGGACAGGGCATTTATTTACCTTGCATGCGGCTGACCAGGGTTCAATCCCCAGCATCCCATATGGTCCCCCAGGCACCACAAGGAGTAATTCCTGAGAGTAGAGCCAGGATAACTCCTGAGCATTGCTGGGTGTGACCCAAAAAGAAAAAAAAAAAGAAGAAGAAATATTTCAAACTTATAGAATCAATGGTAGCCGTGCTTGGACCCCATCACAGATCCATTTAATGTTGCTTAAAAATTAATGTATTGGTAAATTTCATATTTTACTAATTTTACTACAATAAAATTAATTTTTTTGTGTTTTTTGTTTTTTGTGTCACACCCAGCAATGCTAGGGGTTACTCCTGGCTCTGTACTCAGGAATTACTCCTGGTGGTGCTCAGGGGACCATATGGGATGCCGAGAATCAAACCTGAGTTGGCCACGTGCAAGGCAAATGCCCTACCTGCTGTGCTATCGCTCCAGCCCCTAAAATTAATTTCTTAAAGCAACATATGCACCTGCCCTCAGGGTTATGCTATCTTACTTTTGTAGATTTTATTTTACATACATAACCAAAAACACATAAAGTGTCATATGCACAAATTACTGTTCAGGCCTGGTTTATAATAGCAGAACATTGGGAGCCATCTGAAATGACCATATGAGAGGGCAAGCTAAATAAATTATTATTCCAAGGGTTCAGTGGAAAATTTTTCTGCTGTAAAAATGAATTGAGATGCTTTTTGCAAGTTTATATGGAAAGTTTCCCAAGATAAATAATGGAGTAGAAAAAACCAAGGTGTAGAGTGATGTGTATAATATGGAAGGATTTGGGTTTAAAAAATGGGAGAATAGGGGCTGGAGAGATAGCACAGCGGGTAGGGCGTTTGCCTTGCACGCGGCTGACCCGGGTTCAAATCCCAGCATCCCATATGGTCCCCTGAGCACGGCCAGGGGTAATTCCTGAGTGCAGAGCCAGGAGTAACCCCTGTGCATCGCCAGGTGTGACCCAAAAAAGAAAAAAAAATGGGAGAATATGTTTTTAAACTCTTTATATGAACGATATTCTCTTGGAAATATGGACAAAAAACTAGTAAAGACTGTGAAGAGGGGAGATTGGGCAGGAGGAGGAGGGAGGCTTTTCTTACCCCCTGTTAAAGTTTTTCCAGGTGAATTTTTCATCTGAGAACTATGCTAATTGATAAAGACCACTAGAAACTATCTTTTTCTTTAAAAAAAAAAGGGGGGGTGCTGGAACTATTTCAAAAACAATAAAAAATTATGAGGAATTTTTACTAGCTTGGACAGCAGATGGTGGCCAGCTAACTCGGATGTCATGCATTCATTTCCTGGAGCTGCTACAGCAAATCACCACAAAACAGATATTCCATAAAAGCAGAGACAAACATCTGAAATGAATATGTGGCATGCAAGGTCATTCTCTCCTCCTCCGAAGACTCCTGTTGGGACATGATCTTGTCTCTCTCTTTTCTTTTAATTTATTTTTTTTACTTTGGGAGCCTTGATTTATAGTGCCATAAAGGATATGGTTGCATGCAAAAAAAAAAAAACTGTTCTAACATCTCAACCTCCACCAGAGTGTCTGCGACCCTTCACATTCCCTCAAGGTCTGCCTTGCAAATCACTCCCGCCTCCCTCCCCTGCCCTGGTAAGATCAATTCTGTAGCCAGTTCTCTTTTGGATTCTGGTGAGAGTGGTGGTCCCGTCTGCTGCTCGGCTTGTGGATTTCTTCCTGCATGCGCCTCCTCTATCTTCACCTGGGCTTCTCCCTGCGTCTGTGTCTCTCTACCAAAATATCCCCTCTACGTAAGAGTCAGACTTAGGGTTCATCTTCATGACCACTTCTAACCTTGACGATATTTGCCAATACCCTACACCCTACGGGTAGGGTGTTTGCCTTGCACTTGGCTGATCTGGGTTTGATTCCTCTGCCCCTCTCGGAGAGCCCGGCAAGCTACCGAGAGTATCTCTCCGCAGAGCAGAGCCTGGCAAGTTCCCTGTGGTGCATTAGATATGCCAAAAACAGTAACAACAAGTCTCACAATAGAGATGTTACTGGTGCCTGCTCAAGCAAACTGATGAACAACGGGATGGCAGTGCAACAGTGGGACACTACCTCCAAATAAGGTCACCCCAAAGGTCCCAGATGGACATTAATTTTGGAGGAAAATTAAAAATCTCAGACCAGGTCAATCGATTATGCTGGTGTTTCCATGTGTTAAAAAAGACTTTTTAAAAATAAGGCTGGACCTAATACCAAAAGCAAACAAAGACACCACTAACAAAGAAAACTATAGACCAATATCCCTGATGAACACCGATGCGAAGATCCTCAACAAAATACTAGCAAATAGGATCCAACAACTCATCAAGAAGATCATGCACCATGACCAAGTGGGATTCATCCCGGGGATGCAGGGATAGTTTAACATCCGGAAATCAATCAACATAATCCATCATATCAACAAAAGTAAAGATAAAAACCATATGATCATATCAATAGATGCAGAGAAAGCATTTGACAAGATCCAACATCCGTTCATGATGAAAACTCTCACCAAAATGGGTTTTGGAGGAACTTTCCTCAAGACAGTCGAAGCCATCTACCACAAGCCTACGGCAAGCATTATCCACAATGGAGAAAAACTAAGGGCCTTTCCTCTAAGATCAGGCACAAAACAAGGATGCCCACTCTCACCACTTCTCTTCAATATAGTACTGGAAGTACTTGCGATAGCTGTTAGACAAGAAAAAGAGATTAAGGGCATCCAGATAGGGAAGGAAGAAATCAAACTCTCACTATTTGCAGATGATATGAAACTATATCTAGAGAAGCCCAAAGCCTCTACTAAGAAACTCTTAGAAACAATAGACTTCAGTAAAGTTGCAGGCTACAAAATCAATACCCAAAAATCCATGGCCTTCCTATATGCAAACAATGAGACAGAGGAAAGGGACATGAAAAAAGCAATCCCATTCACAATCATGCCCCAGAAAACCAAGTACCTCGGAATCAGCCTAACCAAGGAAGTAAAAGACCTCTACAAAGAAAACTATAAAATGCTACTCCATGAAATAAAAGAAGACATGAGGAAATGGAAACATATACCTTGCTCATGGATAGGGAGAATCAATATTGTCAAAATGGCAATACTCCCCAAAGCATTATACAGATTCAATGTGATCCCTATAAGGATACCCATGACATTCTTCAAAGAAACGGATCAAGCAATCCTAAAATTCATGTGGAACAACAAACGTCCATGGATAGCTAAAACAATTCTTGGGAAAAGGACGATGGGAGGCATCACCTTCCCCAACCTCAAACTTTACTACAAAGCGGTAACAATTAAAACAGCATGGTACTGGAACAAAGGCAGACCCGCGGACCAATGGAACAGGGTGGAATATCCCTACACACAACCCCAAATGTACGATCATCTAATCTTTGATAAGGGAGCAAGAGATGTGAAGTGGAGCAAGGAAAGCCTCTTTAACAAATGGTGCTGGCACAACTGGACAACCACATGCAAAAGAATGGGCATAGACCTCGACCTGACACCATGCACAAAAGTCAGATCAAAATGGATCAAAGACCTCAACATCAGACCACAAACCATAAGGTACATTGAAGACAAGGTCGGCAAAACCCTCCACGATATTGAAGATAAAGGTATCTTCAAAGATGACACGGAACTAAGCAATCTAGTAGAAACAGAGATCAACAAATGGGACTACATTAAACTAAAAAGCTTCTGCACTGCAAAAGGTACAGTGACCAAAATACAAAGACTATCTACAGAATGGGAAAGGACATTTACACAATACCCATCAGATAAGGGGTTGATATTAATGGTGTATAAAGCACTGGTTGAACTCTACAAGAAGAAAACATCCAACCCCATCAGAAAATGGGGCGAAGAAATGAACAGAAACTTTCCCAAGGAAGAGATACGAATGGCCAAAAGGCACATGAAAAAGTGCTCTACATCACTAATCATCAGAGAGATGCAGATCAAAACAACCATGAGATACCACCTCACACCACAGAGACTAGCACACATCCAAAAGAACAAAAGCAACCACTGTTGGAGAGGATGTGGGGAGAAAGGGACCCTTCTACACTGCTGGTGGGAATGCCGACTAGTTCAGCCCTTTTGGAAAACAATATGGACGATTCTCAAAAAACTAGAGGTTGAGCTTCCATTTGACCCAGCAATACCACTGCTGGGAATATATCCCAGAGGAGAAAAAAAGTATAGTCGAAATGACATCTGCACTTATATGTTCATTGCAGCACTGTTTACAATAGCCAGAATCTGGAAAAAACCTGAGTGCCCTAGAACAGATGACTGGCTGAAGAAACTTTGGTACATCTATTCAATGGAATACTATGCATCTGTTAGAAAAAATGAGGTCATGAAGTTTGCATATAAGTGGATCAGCATGGAAAGTATCATGCTAAGTGAAATGAGTCAGAAAGAGAGAGACAGACATAGAAAGATTGCACTCATCTGTGGAATATAGAATAATAGACTATAAGACTAACACCCAAGAATAGTAGAAATAAGTACCAGGAGGCTGACTCCATGGCTTGAAGGCTGGTCTCTCATTCTGGGCAACTCAGAGAAGGGAACACCAAGTATAATGCGGTCGGAGGTCATGCGGGGGAAAGGTGACGCGTGCTGTGCCGAATGTAGACTAGAGACTGAACACAATGGCCACTCAACACCTTTATTGCAAAGCACAACACCTAATCAGAGAGAGAGAACGAAAGGGAATACCCTGCCATAGTGGCAGTGTGGGGTGGGGGGAGACGGGACTGGGGAGGGTGGGAGGGATGCTGGGTTTACTGGTGGTGGAGAATGGGCACTAGTGAAGGGATGGGTTCTCGAACTTTGTATGGGGGAAACATGAGCACAAAAATGTATAAATCTGTAACTGTACCCTCACAGTGATTCACTAATAAAAAATAAATAAATAAAATAAAATAAATAAGGCTGGAGCAATAGCACAGCAGGTAGGGCATTTGCCTTGCATGAGGCCAACCCAGGTTCAATTCCCCCATCCCTCTCAGAGAGCCTGGCAAGCTACTGAGAGTATCCCGCCTGCACAGCAGAGCCTGGCAAGCTCCCCATGGCGTATTCAATATGCCAAAAACAGTCACAAGTCTCACAATGGAGACGTGACTGGTGCCCACTTGACAAATCAATGAGCCACGGGATGACAGTGACAGTGAAGATATAATAAGACATATATCACATGTAAACAATCATGAGAGTACCCAGGAAGGAATAACTCAAAAGGGAGTCAGAATTTGGGCTTAAGTGACATCTTAATAATGAATGATAGTTTTAGAAACGTGATGAGACAAAAGGGAAGAAGTCAGCTTCTAGGGTAGTAAACTGTGAGGGGGTAAAAAGATGGAGGAGAGTAAACCCGGTTAGTAAGATTTGTTCTGTGACCGGACTGAGGATGCTCTCAGATAACTCCCTCCGGTGCTTCCCAGCAGAAAGGAGACCCTGTCTCTGTCCTCTAAAGGCGGGGATGGGAAGGGCAGGGAGCATTGTGTTGTATCTGCTTCTTAGTTGCCTTCAGCTCAAACTAAGTGACATCTATTCCAATTTGGGGGTGGCATGCTCGGGCCCCTGAGAAGCACAGAAACTAAACATTTCTCCCAGGGGCAAAACAGAGGCAACGAGAGAGTTAGCCGAATTTTCCAGTCAATTAAAGGCGTTTTCTACATGAAGGAGTTGGAGGCTTACTTCATTGTCAGATTGTTCCCAATCGTCTCCTGGATGGAAGGACCTTTTTTTATTGAGCCCCTCCCAAGAGATCTGCTGCCTGGCTCCCCCCAGGGAAGGCTGGGGTATAGATGACCCAAAAAGGAGCATCTGGTAGGGCCAACACAAGAGCTGCTGCGGTCCCGGGGTTGCTGCTGGTAGCTCTGTCTGTGATGGTGCTGCCTACCCGCTTCGCTTATCAGTTCCGATTGGGGCCACGCTGGTAGTTGGGCTAAGCTAAAGAGCTTAGCTGGAGAACAATCACACTCGGATGGCCTGCTCAGGGTCTTGACTCGCTTAGTGTTAACTCGAGTGCAAACTGCTGACCCCAGACACGAGCCTCAAACATAGACATTTCCGTGTCCCTAAGATACACACAGTATTTCTCCGGCTGGAAGAGCTGTTGCGTTTTCCGCTCCCGATTGTGACCTCTGGGTGGTGATCTGAGCAGCGCTGAGGGGTAACCCGGGCTTCCCCGTGTTCACCCTGCACTTGTTCTGTTTCTAGATTCTGCTGCTGCTGCTGCCAAACATACACAAGGGCCCCTTCCCTGATTCAGCCCCACCCCTGCCTCTCACGGTGCTCTCCGGCCTCTTGCAGGGGAGAAAGATGGAGATGATTGTGGTTGAGAAGCAGGCCATGGAGTTGGGCCCCCTGCACTCAGATATCATACGTGTCACTCCCCAGCAGGCAAGGAAGCCGTCTCCGAGCAAGTGACGCCAACCCAGGATCAGAGGGCTGTGAAGGAGTGTGGACAGTGCTCAAGGCAGGCCATTACTGATACAAAAGCGCTGAGATGGACACCGAATTGTCACATATGGGGTTGACAAGGCAGGCCAGGAAGGCAATGGGATCGTACCGAGGTGTGTCTGTGTGTTGAGGTAAGGTGGGCTTAGGGGTTCTGAAAGAAATCAGAAACATTAAGCAGAACCAGATTGACTTTATAAAAGTTCCTTAATATAATGAGGAGATACTAGAGTATTGGAAGGGGGAGGGGAATCAATAAATATGATCTGACTTACATCGTCCGACTCTCCTCACTGCTCGGAGAGCTGTGTGCACTCGTACTAGAGTCGAAAGAAGGAGGCCACAGACAAGGCCAGGGAGGTCTCCACGTAGTGATGGGGTGGGAGCTGGGGGCGGTGGGGAGGTGATGGGTGGGCTGGGAGATGCACTGTGGACACAGAGCTGGTGGAACTCGCTGACACATTTGACAAGGATAGAGAGAGAAGACTCGGGAGTTACTTCCGTGGTTTGTTTTTTTCATTCTCTAATGGGGAGAGGGTCAAAAGTTCTGTCCAGGGCTTTTGTTTGTGCTCTAAATAGCGCTGGAAAGACAGAGGCAGCACATGTATGAGACTTAGAAAATGGGGGAAGACATCAGGCCTGGAGATAAATTTGGAAGTCACCAGCCTATCGATGATATTTTGAGTTATGGGACCATAACAAATCACTTCAGATGAAAGAGTGAGAGGAGAAGGGGGAAGGGCCAGGGCCAACGGTTTTCTAACATGCTACCAGATTTTTAAGGCAACTTTAAGAAGACCGAAAATGAAATAACATGGGAAGCAACAAAGAAATTATTCTGGAAGAAATAACAAGTCTCTGGAAGCAAACTCTGCTGAAAGAACCACTGAGAGGTCCCATGGGGCCCTGCTGAGTCGTGACAAGACGGCAGTCATCATCAGTGACCTGGACCCGAGCTGATGCCTGCCGTGGGGAGGACAGAAACTGGGCTGGACTGGGAGAGAATGGAGGAGGGGGGTCTTTCAGGGACTCCTTCCCCCACAGGGCCTGGAACATGCCAAGCTCAGCAAGCGTCTAGGCAGATGGTCACTCCTTACCACTCGCATCTCCCATGCAGCTGGACAAAGTGCCACAGTGTAGGGCTGCAGAGAGAAGTAATCATTCACCCCTCACTCAGAGTTCTGCCCCATCCAGGAAGAGGGTACCACCAGCGTCATTTGACCAGGATGCAGTAATCCTGGTCATCTTGTTTGGCGGCGTGGGATTGGAGCACAGCCAGCAGTGCTCAAAGATCACTCCTGCCGAGGATCAGATGACTATAAGAGGGGAACAAACTGAGATCAGCCAGTGCGCAAGGCAAGCGCCTCCGGCCCTGTCCTAGGTCTCTCTAGTCCACTCGCTTTTAAATCTTAGATAAACAGTCCATATTTCTATTCTACAGTCATTGCAAAAAGATAAGTGTTTGTTCTAAACCAGAAGAAAACGTGTGGCATGAACCAAGAAATCCACGGAAGCCTGAGGCCTGTGGTATGAAGGGGTCTGAAGCATGGGGAGGGGCGGGGAGGAGGCATGAGGAGGAGGAGAAGGGGGAGGGTGGGGGAGGAGGAGGAGGAGGAGGAGGAGGCAGAGAAGGGGAAGGAGGGGAAGGAGGAGAAGGAGAGGAAGGAGGAGGAAGAGGAGGAGGAGGGGGATAAGGAGGAAGAGGAGGAGGAGGGGGATAAGGAGGAAGAGGAGGAGGAGAAAGAGGAGGGGGAAGGAGGAAGAGGAGGAAGAGGGGGAGAAGGAGGAAGAGGAGGAGGAGGAGAAGGAGGAGGGGGGAGGGGG
>JASTTN010004509.1:37461-52779 GCA_030324115.1 Sorex maritimensis
GGAGGAGGAGGAGGGGAAGGAAGAGGAGGAGGAGGAAGAGGGGGTAAGGAAGAAGAGGAGAAGGAGAAAGAGGAGGAGGAGAGGAGGAGGAGGGGAAGGAAGAGGAGGAGGAGGGAAAGGATGAGGAGGAGGAGAAGGAGAAGGGGAAGGAAGAGGAGGGGAAGGAGGAGAAGGAGGAGGAGGAGGGGAAGGAGGAGAAGGAGGACGAGGAGGGAAAGGAGGAGGAGGAAAAGGAGGAGGAGGGGAAGGAGGAGGAAGAGGAGGAGGAGGAGGGGAAGAAAGAGGAGGAGGGGAAGGAGGAGGAGGAGGGGAAGGAGGAGGAGGAGGGGAAGAAAGAGGAGGAGGGGAAGGAGGAGGAGGAGGGGAAGGAGGAGGAGGAGAAGGGGGAGGAGGAGGAGGAGGGGAAGGAGGAGGAGGAGGAGGAGGAGTGGAAGGAGGAGGAGAAGGAGGGGAAGGAGGAGGAATAGGAGAAGGAAGAAGGGAAGGAGGAGGAGGATGAGGAGGAGGAGGAGAAGGAAGAGGAGGAGGGGAAGGAGGAGGAGGAGAAGGAGGAAGCGGCGGCTTCACTGATCGCTCCTGGGCCTTCTCCTGGATGAAGTGTCCTACCCATTAGAAGCTGTTCCTTGGTGTTTTGACTGTCACATGCCCTGAGGTCTCAGCATTTCTGCAGTGGCATCAGAAAGAGAAGAGGCTGGATGCATGCACAGGGCCAGAAGGTCATGCTCGGTGACCCCTCCTGGAGCACAGGGCCAGCTGGTTTTGTAAGTGGGAGGAGGGGAGAACCTTCTTCCCAGCATCGTTACAATTAAAATGATGTGGGCTCAGCAGAAAAGCAAAGGAGCCAGCAAAAAAAAAAAAGAGAGAGAGACTTGACCCACTCAAGCTCTGAGCCCCAACACTCAGGGCAGCAGCTGATGGGACCAGACGTGCTCCCTGCCTAGCTTTGCCTCTCAGTTCTGACCCTACCAAGTGGCCCAGGGACAGCACAACAGCCAACCCCTTGCCCCTTCCCCCCAAGAGCTGGCAAGTGTGGAGCTCTCCACGTGGAAGGCTGAGGGGCTCTCTCCCCATTTCTTCCCCCAAGTCGTCCACCCCAGCTGAGATGATGGCACCGAACCTAAGATCAGATGCCAATCCACATCCACCCTTCACTCGTGAACTCAACAAAAACATGCCGCAGCTCAGTTCCATGTCAGGAGCTGCTCTAGGCAGCCACACAGGAATGAACGATGCGCTGAATAAAAATGGCAACGTTCCCTTCAAACCTACCATCCCAGGGCACAAATGTGCCCGCAAAGGAACAAGACTGATACTTAGTTCAAATGCTAACAAAGGCTACCAAGAGCACAATCAAGAAGGAACCGAGGTGGCAGGCGGGGGGCACAGGACAATTGGGACGTGAACAAAGGACCGTGGGTGGATGATCTGTTGCAAGAATCAAAGGGAGAGGCAGGGAAGAGCTGGGCGTGTTTGGAGACTGGCAGGAAGACCAGCAGGGCCAGAACTGAAGGAGCGGGGAATAAGGAGGAATCTGTGCCAGTGTATAGACACCAGACCAACAGAGAGAGATGGGCCATGACAAAAATATTGGGTTTTATCTAAATGTGCTGAGAAGCTCTTGGAGGCGTCAAGGCAAGATGGTCTAATCTGATTTATATTGAACATTATCACTCTGGCTGTTTTGTGGAGTAGAAGCAATCAGGAGGCTATTGCCCACGAGAGATGATGGTGCCTTTGACGAGATGACAGTGGTGGAGGTGAAACCTGTTATCCAGGACTGCTGTGATGAGTTTCCACTAAGAGCTGCCTTAGGTAAGCTTGGATTCATGACTTCATCCTTCTGGAGGCTGGAATTCCAAAACAGTGCCAGGAGGACAAAGCTAAGGTGTTTTCCTTTCCTTTTCTTTTCTTTCTTTTCCTTTTCTCTTCTAGTTTTGGTATTGGGGCTACAGTCAGTGGGGCCTGGCTTTGCACTCAGGGATCACTCCTGGCAATGCTCAGGGGATTATATGGAGTGCTGGGGATTGAACCCAGGTCTGCCGGGTGCAACACAAGCACGCTGTGGCTGTACTATCTCTCCAGCCCTCCCATACAAGCTCTGGAAATAACCTCTTTGTTGTCCATTAGAGATTCCTGAATTGTGCCCCTAGAGTTATAGGACCACGGTCCGTGCTTTCTCATAGACGACAAGACAAGGGCTGTCTCCAGATTCTAGCAGCTGCCACAGGTCTTGGCGTCTGGTCTGGTTTTAGGCTCAGTTGGGTCCTTCTCACATGCTATCTCTCTGACCTACCTTCTTGCCACATGTAAGGATTTCCGCGCTTGCACTGTCACGGAGAGCATCTAGGGAGGCTGGAGGAGGAAGAGCTATGGCTGTGCTTGCCTTCCCCTCAAGGAGTCAGAGGGAGGCAGGAGCTCCGGCAGGAATTCCAGGACCCTTAGTCCTATGGGACAGGCCCGAGCACCGAGCACCCAGGCCCCGTTTCCACGTAGAGTGCGGTCCCTACCCCACCAATAGGGAGCACAGCAGATTCAAGGGCCCAGTCCCTACCCCACCAATAGGGTGCACAGCAGATTCAACACTTTGATGATGCAATGAAAAGTGGTTCTGGGTCAAAGTTCTCAGGAGAGACTGGCCAGGGTGGCACCTCCCCCTGAGGAGACTGTTGGTAACAATACCACTTCTGGGAATATATCCCGAGGATGCAAAAAAAGCACAGTAGAAATGACATCTGTACCTATATATTCATTGCAGCCCTGTTCATAATAGCCAAAACCTGGAAACAACCCGAGTGCCCTAAAACATACGACTGGTTAAAAGAAACTTTGGTACATCTACACAATGGAATACTATGCAGCTGTTAGGAGTGATGAAGACATGAAATTCGCTTATAAATGGATAAACATGGAGATTATCATGCTCAGTGAAATGAGTCAGAAAGAGAGGGACAGACATAGAGGGACTGCACTCATTTGTGGAGTATAAAATAACAAAACACAAGACTGACACCCAAGGACAGTAGATAGAAGGGTCAGGAAGACTGCTCCATAGTTGGAAGCCTGCCTTACGAGGGGGCAGAGAGAGGACAGAGAAGGGATAGAGAAGGGATCACTAAGAAAATAATGGTTGGAGGAATCGATCGAAATGGGAGATGTGTGCTAAAGTAGATAATGGACCAAACATGAGACTTCTCAGTGTCTGTGTCGCAAGCCATAATGCCCCAAAGTAGAGAGAGAGTATGGGGAATATTGTCTGCCATGGAGGCAGGGGGAGAGTGGGAAAGGGGGTGTATACCAGGGATATTGGTGGTGGGGAATATGCACTGGTGGAGGGATGGGTGTTTGATCATTGTGAGATTGTAACCCAAACATGAAAGCTTGTACCTATCTCACAGTGATTCAATAAAATAAAAAAAAAAAGATTTCCTTCCTCCTCCCGTCTGGGCTCACCCTGTTCTTCATCTGGGTCCTTACTAGCTGCTGCAACTTCGCTTGCTTTACACTCTCAGCCTTGTAATGCTTCTTTCTTGTTCACTCACCGCCACCCGCCTGAGCTGTCTCCAATGTTCCCACCACATAAGGAATCAGTACAGAGTACAGAAATGTCCCTTCAAAGGAGCAGAAGCACTTCTGTGTTTGAGTGGAGCACTGTTTGCAAGAGCTAATAACTGGAGACAACGCAAACGCCCACCCACTGACCAATGGATAAAGGAGACCGGCATATATACAAAATGTATTACTACCCTGCAAATAAAAAAGGTGAAACCTTCAGAGAATAAATACATAATACAGCAACAGGAAATCCTGCCATTGGCAGAAATGTGGGTGTATTTCACTCAGACGTGAGCTGTGGAGGAAACAGGCAAATGAACAAAATCAAAATCAAACTCCTGGTTACCAGAAGGAAAGGGAGAGGTCAGAGGACTCTGATTGTAGAGGACGGAACTGAACTCTCAGAGCTGGTGTGAACTGCACCGACTTCTAATGACGTGAAACTGCAACTTACAGAGCACTAGAATGGTATCTCCAGTCTAAAAACACACAGTAATTTGACTGTAACCCCACGCTCTCCAGCACTGTGAACAGCCTTACTCGCGAGCACTGCACTCCAAACTGCCTGAAGCTTGAGCTCTTGCAGGGAAACTTAAGTGGGCTGTGGCTCTGTGGTCCATTTTGGACCCCAGACTGCCCTCTCCTGACCCCCTCCCTTTGCCGTTATCCCTCCCTTCGTTGTTGGCCCTTCACAGCTCCTTCTTTCTGAGAACACCCTACCACATGAGAACAACGGCGAAATCTCCCACGTCAAGGTGAAATCTAACCACCCTCCCAGCCACGCCACCCAGGAGTGGAGTTATTAGCTCAGTTTGTCAGACAACCATTGAAATGTTTGCCCGCTGCCGTCTCTCACCTCAGATGTCTGCTCTGTATTTTAAGCTCCGAAGAAGACACATATGACAGCTTCAAACTATCGACGGTCACCTTCAAAAAGATGCTTCATCTTGATCTCGATAAGGTAAACTCTCAGCAGGATGTCGGCGCCAGCCCAAACCATGGACCAGAGCCAGAGCCCCTCCGGGAGCTCAGGGCTGTGCTTGTGCCAGAGAGCAGGTGGCAGCTCCGTGTTTCACAGGTCACTACTGGGCCTGCTGCCACCTTGCCATGAAACGATAAGTGAACCCAGCCCCAGCAGTCGAAAACCTCCAGTAATAAACCGCCACCATGCTCATGGCTGCTCTCCACACGCTCGGGCTGAGCCTCACCCAGAAGTGAACGTATTTCTGGGCCCTGCAGCCACATTCGTGGCCACGCAACAACTCATATCTAACACTACCCATACTCCAAGAGTACCACACCACATTTGATGGGGGTTAAAGTAGGAGCCAACCAATCTTAGAGGGAAATATTTTTTTACAGATATATATATGCACACATATATGCATGCAAGGCTCAAACTTTAACAACACATTAGTGATATCTTATAGAAGGGCTTAATGGTCCTGGATGAAAAAATACAATAATCTTCACACTCTTTTCTCCAAGGAAACTTTTTTGGAGCATTTTCAATGGCTTTTCATAACAAACAATACAAAATGAATTATTTCAGTTCTGCCTTGGGGCAGGGGTTGGGGTTCGGGATGGAAACATCCGAAATATGGTGGTGGGAAGATATAATGGTGGTGGTATTGGTGTTCAAATATTAAATGTAATCAAATGTTGTGAATTACTTTTTAAAATTTTTGGGTCACACCCGGCAATGCACAGGGGTTACTCCTGGCTCTGCACTCAGGAATTACTCCTGGAAGTGCTCGGGGGACCATATGGGATGCTGGGAATTGAACCCGAGATAGCCGCATGCAAGGCAAATGCCCTCCCCGCTGTGCTATCACTCCAGCTCCTATTGAGAACTACTTTATAATTTTTTTTAATTAAGACAAAAAAAGGTAAGTGAGTCCAAAGTGTGTTTATTCGCTCACCCGTGCCTAGGTCTCTGCTCCTGTGGGACTCCCAGCACTGCCACGTGCACGTGAGAAGCAGTGAAGAGGCTCATCCAACCCCAGCACCCTGGAGTCTTCATTAATTTGTTTCCTTCTAATTATTGTAATCAACAAGCAGCTGTAAGAATCATGCAATTTCTCAGCGGTTTGCCAATAAAGCAGAAAGATACCATCTTCGGCTCTTAGTAGAAGAAACGGGAAGAGCCAACCCTGGGTTTTTCCTGGTCTTCAACTGTTCCTACCACGAGTTTGTTTGATTGTGGACCCAACTGGGGAAAGGAATGGTGGGGCAGGGGGTGCTGACACCCCTGAGGCAGCGCCCTGGGGGACCCGTCCACCTCCAGAGACGTTATTCACTGTGCACAGATGTGGTGAAGAATTCGAGGTGCTCAGACACACCTTCTGCTCTGTAAGTGCTTAATCGGGAAGGTCCCAGTCTTCTCAGTGGTTGGGAGGGCAGGGCTCTGAATGGCCCCAATCAATTCAGGTACAACATTCACTCACAACCACTGCTCACACCTGAGCAAAGAATATTACATTGGCATTCCCGCTCTATTTCTTAAACTCACCGTGACCTCCACCCAGCCACCATGCTTGAGACTGCTTGTATCTCCAAGTCACCTGAAAACATACCTGGGGAAAATGTCCATGTTCAAATATAAGGTTTGAGCAAGCATTTGCAGGTCTAGGTAAGAATTTCTGTAACAACAGGACTGGGTGAGGGTTGATTTACTTAAGGGTTGGGTTTTTGTTTCTGGTTTAATCCTTTTTATTGTGTTTGCCAGAACATCAAGGGTATAATCTATGAGAAGAGAGAAGATTTCAGAGCTCGAGTCGGCGAGAGCGCACAGCAGGTAAGGCATGCGGCTCACCAGGTCCAATCACCGGCACCAGATACAGACCCCTGAGCATCTCCAGAAGTGACCCCTGAGCACAGAGCCAGGTGTGGCCCCAAATTTTTTTAATTAATTAAAATGTCATAACTTGATATGGAGTTGTTATGATAAGCTGCCGATACGGAACTTAGAACTGTGGAATGTCAGTTCTAGGGGTGAGCACCGTCTTCGTGAGTTGCTATAGGGTGGTGTGAAATGGCGTTTGAACCCCCAAGGTTTAAAGAAGCCGGAGGAGGTGATTGGAAAGGGCAGAGAGTGGGAGCTGCTGGAAAGGGCCCCGGGAAAGGCGGCCACTGCCCAGAGGGACGGAGTATCCCAGACAACACGCTCTCGCTGGCACACCCCAGTAAACACCGCACACCGGGGGAATGACAGCAACAGAATTTGTTTTCTCACAATTCTGAAGTTCAAGGTCAGACACCTGAAATGTAGCTTCCTGCTGCCGGCTCTTCCTGCTCTCATTGGCTCCCGCTAGCTCCCCTCTGTCCTCGTGTGCCCTTTCTTTTGTGTGTCCAGCTGTGGCTCATGGGCTTTCTGGGTCGCCCCTGTCATGAGCACAGACCATCTCTCCCTCCACACTTTTCATACACACACATATGCTGTGTGCATACATGTGCATACATATGTGTGAATACATGTACCTACCCTACTGCACACACGTATGCACTCCCAAAGTGCATGCACATATGCATATTAAGCCATGTGTACATGCATGTGACGTGCCAAAGTGCATGCATGTGTGTGTGCTATACCATAGGTACACACATTTGTATATATGTGTGCATCACCTATGAGCATGCAGTCATGCCATAAGTGCATGAACATACCATGCCACATGAGCAGGGTGTGCTTATCTACCACATGTATGTATATGTACTGTGTGATACTAACATAGGCATGCACACACAATGCATACATATTCATATACGCACACAGTCACAGCCATGCTCGCACATATGTGTGCACATATGCACAGGCAGACACAGGTGGGGGAGAGGAAGTGGTGCTTTCCCCCACCCCCACCCCCCCGCAGGCATCACTCTGGAAGCTTCCAGATGATTACATTTCTCTTAACCAGTCCAAACGGCACTTCCTAGGGGGTGGGGGACATTAGCCAGAGTGAGAGGGTTTTAAATTAGTGTTTGATTTAGACAATAATTTGCCATCACTCGAACTACCTCAAACTTCATTAGCCATGAAATTGAAGCAACTATCACCAACAATTCCCAAGTGGAGTTGCCTGTGAAATATTCCCAAGCTTCGGAAGAGAAACGCCATCGATACGCGAGTGCTACATTCTCCACGGCCACCGCTGGGAGCTTCGGAGCCCTCAGCTCCACCAGCCTGGCAGGGAGGGGCCGGCCGGCAGGGACTCCTCCGCCCACGCCTGGGCAGTGGGCAGGAGAGCAGGGCACCTCGGGGCCGCTGCGGCCAGTGCCCAGCCAGCCCGCTCGCGCTGCCTCTGGTCGGGATCCACCCCGAGAGGCCGCAGTGCGTCCCACCCGGCCAGCCCCGGGGCAGGGCTCGCAGCCCGAGAGGGGTGAATTAAATATTCACCATCTGCAGGCGGGAAACGCAGCTCCCTCCAGGTGGTGCGCCCCCGCACAGCAACACGAGAGCTGAGCCAGGGACTTGTGGCCATGAGGCTGCATGTATGTGCTTGCGTGCAGGGGCACACATGTGCATGCATACGCCTGTGCATACAAACGTGGCTGTCAGGATGAGCAGCAGAGAGAACCTGAGAAGTCCCCCGCCAAGCCCTCTGGTGCATTCAAGGTGGACGCAGCCAAAGCCCTTTCCTCTAGCGGCCGCCCCCATGGGGTGGAAGGAAGAGTGGAAACCCCCCTTCCCAGCCCCCTAGGGAGCGGCTCCTTCCTGGCCCTCCACAGCGCTTTCTCTCCTTCCCCATCCAGCGTGAAGAACACCAGCAGGACGCCTGCACCCTCTGTCAGGCTTGGGCAGCAGGAGGCAAGAGCAGAGTGGTGGGGGATGGAGTCCTTGCCCCCAGCCCTCCCCCAGTTGGCATGGCTTGGCTGACTCTCTCCCTGGGGTGCATCAAAGTCCTCCCAGTTCTAGAATGCCATTCGCAGTATTCCAACACAACACAGAGGCTTCCACACCACCCAGTCAGCATGGAGGTGGCACAGGCACTGCCCGAGCAGAGTGGCCAGTGTGAGGGCGCCGACCAACCACGATGGACGTGCTACGCATGCTGCCCAACCAGAAAGATGAGTACCCAGCACCACCCCACATTGTCCCAGAAAATGGCCCTTAAGTTAGTTGCTGATTCGCAGGAGGGGATCGGGGGAATCTCCCTGTCGTTCAGCCCTGCAAGTTCCAGCTCCCACCTACACCTGTTGGGCCCCCTGCTCCTCTCCTGGGCAGCCCACCCCAGAGCTTGCCTCTGCTGTTCTGCAGGGGGTGGGCCCCTCTTCGCGCAGGAAGGAAGCCCTTCCCCAGGACACCATCAGCACAGAAACGCCAGCGTTTGGAGGACACCGCAAGCATCCTGAGCAGCGTCTCTGGTCACCTCTGCCCGGCCCTGCCCTGTGCCAGCAGCCTTTCCTCTTTGGTCTGGAAACACCTAGAAATAGAAGCCTGGCTTCAGAGCCCAACTGTTTTCCACAGGGAGGGCACGGGGCTGGGCGGGGTGACTCCTGGGTGGCTACTCTAAGCATCTGCCGTGGTCATCAGGGGGTGGCCATGGACCCCGGGCTCAGTGGACAGGTGCCATTTCCCTGAGGAGGACCCTGTGCCGAAGGCTTTGATTGACATACCAGAAGCGGCTTCTCCACCTCACAAACCCCATTTTCAGCTGAGAGTCGGCTGCAGGGAGGGCAGTGAGGGCTGCAGGATTCCTGAGTCAAAGTGGACAAGCATGCAGACCCAACACCGACAGAAAACATGGAGTTCTGCACTTGCTGCAAGAACCTATTCTCAATCCATCAAGGTCCTTTCCGAGAAACTGGCTCTAGGTCCACACACTGCACTGGAACCCTCTACAGCAATGAAAGCTGTAATTGGCCCCAACCCAGCTCCTGTGGGCCCCCTACAGTGACTGGGTACCTGTGGCTGGGATCACTGCAGAAATGAGTCACAGATTCTATTTAATTTCCCGTTGGTTATTGCATTTTCGATGGTGCTGCTTGAAGCATTTACCTCTGAGGAGAGAAAAGCTGGCTGGGGGTCCCTTGGGGAAACATGGTTGGAATAACCACCTGGAGGAATCTGTTGGTGAGTGACCCAGGGAAGAGTCCCCTACCCTCAGAAGTTTAAAAAAAGCTTTGGAGACTGAATGATTCAACAAGCCCAGAAGTTGGGGAAATCTTGATGGAAATCATTTGGCACCATTCCCCAGGGTTCATTATATTCTACATGCAACACCCCTCAATTCCTGAAATAACCACAGAAGTATTCTTAGAGCAGGCAGATGGCAAGCATCCGTGGAGCTTCCATGTACCATCTTCCCAATAGTGGCCCCTTGAAGATCAATATTTATGGACTGCCCGCAGAGTAGGGGGTTCTGGAAAGGTTACAAAAGGCATTCCAAAGGTTACCAGTGACGTTTGCCTGGACTGGAATATTCCCAGGTGGTTTACAAGGGGCAGATGATCAAGTGAAGAAGATGCATTTTCCTTGAAACCCTGGAGTCTCAGGAACCTTTGTCTCTCTACTGGACGGCAACCCACCCGAGAGTGGTGAAGAGAGACAGATCCACGTGGACGGCAAGTTAAGACCATAAACAAGAGTTTCATTTCAAAGCAGTTGAACTGATGATTTTTCCATTAGGACTCTTGCAAAAGTGGTACGGCAGCAGTATTTATGGCTTGGGAAATGTTATGTTTTAGTCCTACTACAAAGAAATTAGAAAAACAGGCTGCCAATTTTCTTCCTTTAGGGATGCACTTTTTCTTTTTCTATTTTCTTTTTTGCAACGTCATTTTATTTTCAGGACCCTCCAAGTTCTAAAATGCCATTCACAGTATTTAAAAATAACAGTCAGGCAAGAACACCACCCAATCAGAATGCATCTTGTCCAGGCATTGATTGCCCAACCAGAATCAACCAATCACAGTGGACAGGAACCGAAGGCCGTCCAATCAGAGTGAGTAATACCTGGCACCACCCCATGCTGTTCCAGAAAATGTCCCTCAAGTTAGTTGCTGATTCACAGGAGCAGATACAGGATAGATTCAAGATCACACAATCATTGTACACATCACAACAGCACATAGAATTTTGATGTACCTTTCATTGAACTGGCAAGAGGTGAGTGTAGTGTCTCATGAAGACACTGCATCACTCCGAAAGCCTGCCAGTAAAATGCACAGGTACACAGGTCTGGTACCCTTGGGAGGGGAGTGGGCTGAGTCTCCCCACCCTGCCAAAGCCCCAGCTGCCACACCTACACCCTACAGCTGCCCTCATGCCAGTGGCCCTATTTTACTGCTTCTCGACTAGTCTCTGCAGAGATACCAGATGAAAAGTTCCAGATACACTGGTTTTTCAGGTGAAAACCCTGGCATGATCTCAGTCTGGGGACAGGCAGCCTCCCACACACCACCCCCCGTAAGTCCCAGCATCCACACCCACATCCCACAGCCACCCCCATGTAAGCGACAGCCCCGCTTCACAGCCCCACCTGTCATCTCAGAAGACGCCAAGCCAGGCTGGTTCTGAAACTCACGGGCCCAGTTCCACTGAGTCTGAAGTTCCTAGAGCATGTGGCCACATATGCGGCCCCCAATACCTCCAAACTCCACAGCACTGACAGCCCAGCAGGAGCACACCAAATAAGATGGGGAAAGAGCAGAGAAGTTAAATTAGCCCAGTAAACAAAACCAATAACACAGAAGACTCAAGCGGCAACAAGCAGCTCAGCAAACCCTCAGACACAGACTTTAATGACCCCATGGTGAGAGAGAACAATTTTCACAAATTTTATTTTGCCAACGTATTTTTTAACAATTGTCCTTTTGTTGCAATAAACAATATAAATTAATTAATTATATAAATTAATATAATTAATTAGGAGCAGACTGTGGGCTCAGGGGGCTGGGGACATTGGTGGCGGGAAGGTCACACATCACTCTGGTGGTGGGATTGGTGGTGGAATATTGAATGCCTGAAACAACCGAATTATGACCGACTTTGTAAATCACGGTGCTTAAATAAAGTTTTAAAAATTAACTGAAAGTTTAAAATATTTTTTTAATCTGCATCATGTACTCAGTAACTAAGCAATTCACTGAAACATTAACCCATTTCAAAAGTGAGACTCTCCCCGCCCTGATGAGGCCCCGAGTTGCCGCCCATGAACTGCTCCTCTGGGTCCTGGACGGCCATGATCCCAGGGGCACAGAAACCAATCTCGGAACCCAGCGGCTTTTGGCAGAAATCCCTCCAGACTTATTACTAAAATGTCAAACATCATATGCGCCTCATAATCAGCAATAGAAAACAAATTATCTAATGATGCCTTTTTGGCAGGTCTGGTTGTTGGGGAAAATTCCAAATAATAATAGTCGTTCATAAAGGGGAATGCCCTGCCACAGAGGCAGGGTGGGGTGGTGGGGGATGGGGTTGGGGGTGGTGGGAGGGATACTGGGATCATTGGTGGAGGAGAATGGGCACTGGTGGAGGGATGGGTGAATGATCACTGTATCAGTGAAATGCAAACACAAAAGTTCATAAGTTTGTAACTGTATATCACAGTGATTCACTAATAAAAAAAATTTTAAAAACAACGGTGGTTCATTTTATCGAAAAATTGCATGTGATCAAAGTAGAGAGGGAGTAAAGTAGAAATCATCTGCCACACAGACAGGGGGAGGGGCAGGATGGGAGGTATACTGGGGTTCTTGGTGGTGGAACATGTGCACTGGTGAAGGGATGGGTGTTTGATCATTGTATGACCGATACTTAAAATGGAAAGCTTCGTAACTATTCTCACAGTGATTCAATAAATAAAAAAAAAAAAGAAGTGAGATTCTGCTTGGGATCAGCATGGTTGGGCATGACTCTCCTAGCAGCTTCCCAATTACTGTCACAGAATTCTCCACCAACCTGGGCAGAGCTCAGCATCATCCTAGCCCTGCCTGCAGGGGAAATCTGATGAGGCAGGTAGGCAGTGAAAGATGCTGATTATCTCCAAGAGAAAGGGGGCTCAGAAAAGACCAGGGCTCTACTCCTACAAACAGCACTCGTGTTAACTTGGAACAAGGCACATGCACAGCGACCAGTGAAAAGATGCCAAAAGATGCCAATTTCCAGTCCTCTGCCTCGAGTCTTAGAAAATGCTTGATTCTTTACCACGTGAGTCTTCCCCTCCTGAGTAGCAAAGACTTGAGGGGGGAGAAAGCAAAGGCGTATCACACATGCTGGTGGTACTTCCTCCTTTATTAAATAACACGCAATCTGTTGACAGTGTGTTGGTGGCATCTGTGGTCTCTCCAGCCCATACACAGCATTATCCACATCCGTGTGGTTCAAGGACACAAAAGAGGAGGTGGATCCGCGTGCAGGTTGCCCAGGAAGACCCAGCGACAGGGCCGCTCTGCACCCTACCCCTCCTCTGGAGCATGTCTCTGTGTTGGCAGCCTGTGTCCTCGGATTTTCCAGACAATCCGACCTTGCCCATGGCCACTCATTTCTGTGCTCCTTTTTCTCTGCTAAGAAGTAGTAATGCGCCAACTGCCCACACTCCTCCATGGCATCTCCGTCCGACTTGGGCTGGGAAACGCGCTGGCCAGTCCCACCTCCGTCTGCGGGGTTCGAGAGGAGGAGTGCTGGGTGGAGGCCGGTGGAGCCGGCAGGAAACAGCAGCAGCTTTGACTTGGTCCCTTTGTTCCTTTTCCCACTGCCAGATTCCAACCGCAGTGAAGAGTCCAACATGGCCAGCATGGCAGGCTGATGTGGGCAGCGTCCTCCCAGGCCACGGCGCCCGGTCGGAGACCTCAGCAGCCAGGAGGGCTGCCGTGCAGGAGAGCACTACACCAAGGTCGCATTCCTGACGGTCCGAGGACTTGCCACCGCAAAGGAAACGCGGGCCCCGCTTCCTGGGCGCGTCTGGCGGTGTCCGGACACCTGGCAAGAGAGACAAGTGCCCTTAACGGGTGGAGACCAGTGGCCAAGGGGGCCCATAGGAAACATCCTGCAGCCATGGGGCGCCACTGCTCATCACACACCTCTGTCCGCAGGCGCTGCCCACCCACCCACCACCCTGGCCCGGGAGACGCACTGCACAGAGCCACAGAGAGGACCTGGGAACGGGAGCGAGCAGGAGCCCGCACGCAGGGCTAGGAGCATGGTTCCACGCCCGCATCGCCATCCAGAACCTTCCCCCAACGGGCCCCGTGGGAACTGCCTGCACGGAAGACCCCAGCCAGTGCCCACTCAAGGCCCAGCACCAGCCTTCAACTGGACTCGGGGATGTGGACGCCTGGGAGAGACAGAGCCAGAGCACACAGCACGCAAAGGGTGAGTGGGGTCCCCGCAGGAAGCCAACCCCAGCCCGGGCCCTGGCCGGGGCCAGCGCAGTGCTCCCACCCCTCTCCCCCATAAGGTCTCTTGCCTTGTGAGTACCTGGGTCCCCGAGATTAGTTCTCTCTGGAGCAAAGAACCCACCAAAGGGCGTGGAGAGAAGCAGCCCCGTGCCGTGGCACCCTCGCCAGGGTGAGCGAGCAGAGGCTGACACTCACTCCCCTGCCCTCCCATCCTCGAGTCGGCGTCACACGCCCTCCTCCTCCCAGGTTCCCACGCTCTGGGCCTTCACAGATGCGCCTGAGAGTCGCACTCAAAGAGCCAGTGTCTGTGTGCAGGTTCCCGCCAAGAGGCCCGGGTTGGGTTGGGTCCTTTTCCTCCCCTGCAGAAATCCTAACTGCATCTGGAAATATGGAATCCTTCGCCCTCTACAAAGCATGCCTCTCGGGGCGCCAGAGAAACAGCCCAGAGGGCAAGGCACTTGCCGTGCACGCAGCAGACCCAGGCTCCAGCCCCGGCACCGCTCAGGGTCCCCTGAGCATGGCCAGGAGTGACCCCTGAGCACAGAGCCAAGAGTCAGCCCTGAGCACCCCAGCGCGGACCCGGTCCAAGAAACAAAAGCCATTAACATTTTTTTAAAAATTCCTCCAGTTCCTCTTAACACACTGGCGCCAGCACTGCCATCTGTGTTCATTAAACCCCACCCAAGTGTCGGCGGCAGGTGGCAGGTGCCAGCTTGATGAGTCGAGGGACGGGGGGACGACACCTCTTTGGGGCCTTGTGTATGCCAGCCTCTCCCGGGGACGCCTGCATTTTCTGAAATCGTCTCCCCAGCAAACCACTTGCTCGTCCTCAGGGGCCCAGCCCGTGGAAGCAGGCACAGGCGACAGCGACACGTCCCCTTGCCAGCCATCAGGATGCCCAGTTCCGTGCCAGAGCCCCAGAGCTGCACTGAGCACTTAAATAATGGAACCGGGTGCTGTGCATTATTTATACTGCAACGGGAGGTCTGCCGGTCCTGAGCAGAGAAACGCTCGATCTTTAGTTCCCTGCTGCACTAGAAAAATCGGGGGCTGCGAGGAGTCCCTGGTGCAGTGCCCCTGGGAGGCCCGGCCTGAGCGTCTCTGCCCTGCCCGCTGCCTTTGCACCATTGTGGCTGCCCTAAATGCATCCAGAGTTTATTTCTGCTCTTCGCCAGAGGACTGATGAGTGGGGAAGGGTTGATTCACAGTTGTTGACACATTCTTCCTCCCCAACGGAAAGACATAGGAAAGGAAGAGGCTACGTGCCCTAAAATAACCAAATGGGAGGGATGGAGGGAGGGAGGGAGGGACGGAGGGAGGGACAGAGGGAGGGAGAAAGGAAAGAAGGAAAGAAGGAAGGAAGGAAGGAAGGAAGGAAGGAAGGAAGGAAGGAAGGAAGGAAGGAAGGAAGGGAGGGAGGGC
>JASTTN010004510.1:4069-15039 GCA_030324115.1 Sorex maritimensis
AAAAAAAAAAAAAAAAAAAAAAAAAAAAAAAAAAAAAAAAAGGAGGTGGCAGAGGCGTAGTAGGCGATCGCATCTTTGCAGAGATTTCGAATTTAACCTAGTAATTTATTCTCAAGAAACCTTCCACAAAAAGTCCCGAAGATATCTGTGCCATAGTTCTCTATCTCAGGATTTTAATTACAAGGTAATCAGGTCACCTAAAAAGGGCGGGGACCAGAGTTAGGCCAAGCAGAATGATCTGATTGACAGGAAAATGTCAAAATCTTAAGAGCAGACCTACACACAGATTTCACCCCAGCTAATCCGTATGGGGATCGATCTCATCAGAAGATTACAGTGCTCTCCACGGACTGGCATATATCTGAGGAAAGTATCTGCACCGTTGGAATTTTCTTTTTCATTCCTAAAATGCTGATAGCAGCAGGATATGTGTCTTCTCTCTTTCTAAAGTTCTCAAACTGCTACAGAGTGATCATCTCGGGGTTAAGGTGTTTGCCTTGCACGCTGCTGACCAGGGTTTAATCCCCAGCACCCCAGAAGTGACCCCTGAGAGCAGAGCCAGGAGTAAGCCCAAAGCATTGCCAAGTGTGGTCCCAAACCTAAAGGAAACAGACAAACAAACGAGCAAACAAATAAAGCTGCTACAGACATTTTATGTGGGTAACTGGAGTCCTGGCTAATTTGGTTTTCGCTGTGCCATTGTTTTGTTTGGGGCTTACACACATTGGTAGTTGGGTGCAACTCTCAATCTGGTGCTCCCGAGACCATACTGGATGCCAGGAATCACACCTGAGTTGCCCGTGTGCAAGGCAAGCGCACTACCCACTGGACTATCTCTCTGGCCCCTGCCTGCTGCTCCAGGGACCATGCAGTGCCAGGAGGAAATCCAGGGTTCCAGCTCTGGGGCACCACTTTATTCTCACCACCTGACTCTTGATCACCCCAGAAGGGCAAAAGAGAATCTCCTCCTTTAAGGGAGTTGGGGCTTTTGTGCATGGTGTTAGGTAAAGGTCTGAGCCCATTTTTTTTCGCATGTAGCTGTCCAGTTTTGCCAGCACCATTTGTTAAAGAGGCTTGCCTTGCTCCACTTTATATTTCTTGCTCCCTTATCAAAGATTAGATGATCATATACTTGAGGGTGTGGAATTCAAACCCTATTTCATTGGTCTGTGGATCTGTCTTTGTTCCAATACCATGCTGTTTGAATTATTACCGCTTTGTAGTACAGTTTGAGGTCGGGGAAGGTGATGCCTCCCATCTTTTTTTCCCCAAGAATTGCTTTAGCTATTCGTGGGCACTAGTTGTTCCATCTGAATTTCAGGAGTGTTTGATCAATTTCTCTGAAGAATGTCATGGGTATCCTTATAGGGATCGCATTGAATCTGTATAATGCTTTGGGGAGGGATTTTGACCAGGTGGAGGGATGGGTGCTCGATCATTATATGACTGAAACGTAATCACGAAAGTTTGTAAGTCTGTAACTGTATCTCATGGTGGTTTATTTTAAAATATTTTTTAAGGGGGGGGTGGGTAGCTAGGGCTTGAGCTACTCCTGGCAGTGCTCAGGGGTTGCTCCTGGCAGTGCTCAGAGGACCATAATCGGTTCCGGGGATTGAAGGTCCTCTAGGGTCCAATCAGCTCTGCGTGCGATGCAAAAGCCTAACCCACTATACTATCACTCCTGCCCTTTCCTCTGTTTTTTGTTTGTTTGGAGGCCACACCCAACAGTGCTCAGGGTTGTCTCTTGGCTCCGTGCTAAGAACTCACTGCAGGCCATGCTCAGAGGACCATATGGGATGCCGGGGATCGTGGGTCTCTGCGTGCAAGGCTAGCAGCCTGCCCGCCGTGCTATCTCTCCAGCACCGTCTCCCTCTACCTTAAAGTAAGCCCTAATACCTGAGCAAAACAAACCCCCAAAGGCCTTCCCTCCCTATTTTTATAGAGGAACGTGTAGGCAGCTTCCCTTTTAGACATTCCTGTACTTCCTCTCAGAATGTTTACGCCACTGACATTCTCAGCCAACTGCACTTGCAGTTCGCTTCCATTTCTAGTTGAGACATTTTCTTCCCCGGTCTCACCCCCAAGTACTTCCTCTCCACCTCCACGCACGCCTGTTTAAAGCAGTTCCTGTGACTACCTGTTTGATTTGTCATTTCTTCTAGTTCAGGGGCTACTCCCAGCAGTGTCCCCAGAGAGCATGGGGTCCTGGAGCCTGAGCTCAGACCTCCCGCGTGTCCAGCATGCACTCCTGCCCACGGAGCCACCTCGATGGCCACTCTGGACACTTGCCTGATGGCGTAGAGGAGAACGAAGGGCAAGCCCTGCTCCTTCTCTAGCCTGGCCTGTGGCCACCAACCCTTTTTCTTCTTGAAGTCACATCCCTGGTTTCCTTTCTCTTGCTCCTTCCTTCGTTTTTTTCTTTTTTTTTTTTGGGGGGGGGGTCACACCTAGCGATGCTCAGAGGTTACTCCTGGCTCTGCACTCAGGAATCACTTCTGGCAGGGCTCAGGGGCCCATATGGGATGCCAGGGATCAAACCGATGTTGGCCACGTGCAAGGCAGATGCCCACCCCGCTGTGCTATCTCTCAGCCTCCCCCTTTCCTTCTTGATAAAAGCCTCAAGCCCCATATTTTATCCTTCCCGTTTCTTCCTTCGAGAGGCAGCCTTATACCCTCCTTGTGCCATCAGGTTGAAAGGGCTGCCTCACATGACACTTGCTTTGCATGTCACTCACCCCGGTTCAGTGTCCGCCACCACACAGGCTCCCCCAAGCACGGCCAGAAGCGACCCTGTGCATGAAGCCAGGAGTAAGCCCGGGGTACCCCCCACTATGGCCCCACTTCCCCTACCAAATGAATAAATAAAAGTCTTAACAGCACCGCCTGGTTTTCCACCACCAGAAACACTGCACCCAGTCACACGGCCGTCCAAGCACATCCAAGCACACGGCCCAGTGCTCCAAGGCCCCAGACCTTGGGCAAGGGGCATCCCACATTGTCCACCCTTCGGCCTTTGGTTCCTGCTCTCCCCCTTCATGCACTTCTCCAGCCCATGAACTGCCTCTAACGCCCTCCAACACTCCGTCCACTACCCTAGAAAAGGGGGAAGAGTCAGAGGACACCAGTTCACACCCAGGCCCTTCGACACCCCCAGAACATTGACCCTACCGCCTCATGGCTCTGGTCTCTTCACTGTTACTGTCACTGTCATCCCGTTGCTCATCGATTTGTTCGAGCGGGCACCAGTAACGTCTCTCATTGAGAGACTTATTGTTACTGTTTTTGGCCTATCCAATACGCATGGGGAACTTGCCAGGCTCTGCCGCACGGGCTCGATACTCTCAGTAGCTTGCCGGGCTCTCCGAGAGGGGCGGAGGAATTGAACTCGGGTCAGCCACGTGAAAGGCGAACACCCAACCGCTGTGCTATCACTCCAGCCTCAAGGACTCTACACAGTGGGCAGAATTTTCATAAGGTTTAATTTATTTTTTTTCTTCATGAATCAAGATGACTAGACAAAAATATCGGAGGGCAGGAAAACGCATCCCCTCTTCGATAATCAAGATAATCAAGGGCTGGGGCAACTGAGTGACTAAAATAAGTGCTGGACCACTTCTTACTTCTTCCAGCAGGCTTTCTAGAACAAACCAGACATCAAGAACTTCTATTATACCTGCTGGCGAGAGAAATGAGCATGGCCACTGCATGTGCCTTTGGTGGCACAGGCTCCTTGGAACCCCAGCTACATTCCAGAGAGAGGTGAACCATGAGCTCGCATCTGGCAGTAACAAGGACACCGTCTAGACCGTGGCTGCCCCAAGGAAAGGTCAGTACTAAGATTATTCCAACACCGCCGGTGACCGTGACCGCCACAGTGCCCGTTACAAAGCAAACACCCCGCAACAACTGCATTGCACGGAGAGGCGGGTTTTCAGCCTTGACCCCCGAAGTTCAAACCATCTCCAGCAGGCTACCTGGGATTTCCTCACAAGCTCAGCACCACATATGAAGTCTATTATGCAAAAAGGAAACACTCACTTCCTAATTGTTGATTTTTTTTTTAGTCTTTGGCAGAAGTAATTATATGGAATTTTTTAATGGCATCGAATTTGAATTTTACATTTACCTTCCAATATAACAAAACACTTGCCTTTAAAGCAGCAACTAGTGAACTACTTCAAAAAAGCCAAAATACAGTATTTGTAGATCATGTGATTGCAAACCAGCCACATTCATCTAAGTATTATTCACAGCTATTTGTCACAGTCCAAAGGCAAGAACTGAGTATGTAGCCTATGAGCTTAAAAGATTTATTTTCTGGTTCTTCACAGGAAAAAAAAAAAAGTTTGCTAAGCTCTCTGGTGAGCATCATAGAATATTAAATAAATATTCAATAAGATGTGTTTTGAAACTAGATGCTGTAAAGAGCTGGTTATTTAACAAGTCGACCAATTGTGCTGTTCACCTTATATGGCTTTACTTATGCCCTCAAAATTAAAATCTAGAGACACAGTACAGGGGCTAAGGAACTGGCCTGGCATAAGGCCCACTGAAGACTGATCCCGAATGCCACATATGCTCCTTGGCACGCTGCCAGAGGGAGCCCACGCGTGCGCACAAAGCCAGGAGTAAGCCCGGGGCACCCCCGAGTACAGCCCTAACTCCCCTACCAAATTAATAAATAAAAGCCTTACCAGCCCCCCCTGGTTCTCCACTACCAGAAACACCGCACTCCATCCAGTCACATGGCCCAGTGCTCCAGAGGACCCCCCCACCCCACCCCCAAATTTAAACCTACTAAAGACAAATATCAACATTTAAAATATCAAAAGGAAAACGTTTTATTGTCATGGCATAATTTTTTTTTTGCTTTTTGGGTCACAGCTGGTGATGCTCAGGGGTTACTCCTGGCTCTGCACTCAGAAATTACTCCTGGCAGTGGTCGGGGGAGCATATGGGATGCTGGGAATCGAACCCAGGTTGGCCGTGTGCAAGACAAACGCCCTACCTGCCATGCTATTGCTCCAGGCCCAACCAGGAGTAATTCTTGATTACATGATGAGCCAGGAGTTAACCCTGTGCATTGCCAGGTATGACCCAAAAAGAAAAAAAAAAAAAAGAATTAAACTGAAGACTCCACAGAATCGAACCAGGCGCCACCTTGATCTCTCCAGCTCTTGAGCAAATGTGGTAATACGGTGTTTAACAAACGGGATCTGAGAGGTGGTTCCAAAGAGAGGGAAAGATGGCAGAGCGCAAGAAAACCTTGGGGTTTGCTTGACTGCAAGCCCCTCACCGTCAGGGCCCTACTGCGAAACAGCAGCCCAGGAGGAGGGAGAGCAGAGGCCTTTCCCAGGGTGCACCCGCCAGCGCGCCCAGCTTACTACTACGCGTTCTCAGCACCCCCCCACCCCCCGCAACCGCCCGGTCGGGGGCTTCACCTCTGTTTCAAAGAAGCTTGTTTCTTCCCACCAAGTCCTCCCTAGGGGCGCAAGTTCAACTAATCTTCCATTCATGACCCCCTTCGAAACTCCCCAAATGTACATGTTTGTGTGTTGAGAAAACTGTGAGTTCCAGGAGGTAGAACATACATAGATATTCAATACGCCAAAAACAGTAACAAGTCTCACAATGGAGACGTGACTGGTGCTCGCTCGAGCAAATCGATGGACAACGGGACAACAGTGCTACAGTGCTACAGTGCATCTATACACCTATACACCTACATATGCATGTATAAAATATATAAATATCTATAATTATAATATATATGGACATATAACAAAGACATATATATGTACCTATATCCAGATAGGTACATATATTTGGCTTTTTTGGGTCACACCCGGCGATGCTCAGGGGTTACTCCTGGCTCTGTGCTCAGGAATTACTCCTGGCAGTGTTCGGGGTCCTTACCTTATGGGCTGCCGGGAATCGAACCCAAGTCAGCCACACACAAGGCAAAGGCCCTTCCCCCTGTACTATCTCTCCGGCCTCATTCTTGAATACACAATTCAATAACGATAAAGCAGCACTAATAACAAGGCCCCTCGGCAAAGACAGGCCCTATACTAGGTGCTTCTGCACACGCCCCCCCACACCCTCCCCACCAATTCTCACAAGAGCCCTCTGGGTGGGCATCATGTCCATGTTCCAGTTCTGCTGAGGGCGAAGCTGAAACACACATATCAAACATGTTGGACAAAGCTGAAAAAGTGGCGACACCTGACTTGGGGGGTGGGGGGGAGCTGGGGGGTTGGGGAGATGTGCTTGAGCTCAAGCTGGTGACCTTGAATTTTGTTCTCACCCACAAGGAGCTCAGTGTAACCTGCCTCGCGCACGTGAACGGCCGCAGGATTCGGCTCCCACACTCCCTACCAGGCCTTCCTCTCCGTCCTCTGGTTTCCTCACTGAAAGCAGCGCCCGGGCGGGCGAGCTGTGAGGCAGGCACACGTCAAACGCCACCAGCTCGCACACACAGCGGCCGGGCGCCTCCTTCAGAGGGCACAAGATGCAAAGCAGCGCCGGCGCTGAGCGGGACGAGGAGGCTTCCCACGCACACGTTTACGCCTGGGAACAAGGTGCTTCGATGCTTCCGACGCGCCCTTGTTTCTCTCGAGCAGCCGTTTCTGCCCTTAGACTGGGCCATGCGCTCACCAACAAACCACACGCCCGCGCACGCCAGGGTGAAGAGTCGGGTGGTTGTGCGAGAACAGAGATGTGATAAAGTGACTCTTCCAGGACTGCTGGGGCTGAGGTCAGAATGAGCATTGCCCCCCTACACCCGTGCTCTCCTCCCCTCTCTCCCCCTAAAGACGTCGGGTTAAAGCTGGGGAAAGTGGGGCTGGAGCGATAGCACAGTGGGAAGGGCGTTTGCCTTGCACACGGCCGACACGAGTTCGATGCCCAGCATCCCATACGGTCCCCTGAGCACCGTTGGGAGTAATTCCTGAGTGCAGAGCCAGGAGTAACCCCTGTGCATCGCCAGGTGTGACCCAAAAAGCAAAAAATGAATAAATAAAGCTGGGGAGAGAAGGACAGGGAGGGTTAGAACACGTGTCCAACCATGGTTCAACATGTGGCCCCCATGGCCCCCTGCTCTGGCAATGTCTGGCCCCAGCACTCAACTGTTCCCAGCCCAGCGGGCCAGATCTACCAGGATTGGTTCTTGGGCACCCAGCAGTGCTTGAGAGCAGACCACCCCTCACAAAAAGACAGTGGATTAACTAAAACAAAAAGCCACCTCCTTGTTTTTGGAAAGAAAACACTGCATAGAGCCAAGCATTAAGAAGGTGCCCTCTGGCGCTGGTGCGAAACGTTTAATCATATGCATAATATAATTCTCTTGCACACATACTTTATCACTGTTTTCTAATGAGGCTGGCAAGGAGATAGAAACTTGGCGTTTGCCTCGCAGTTTAATGCCCTTGTTTTTATGCTTACGGTAACAGCTTGCTGGGGAGAGCACTGCACAGCGAGTCTGAGAAGCTTCAAAGGAGGTGGCGCGGAGAAACAGCTCCCCACCTGGAAGAGGGCCAGGCCTGGGAGTGAAGTGATGAAGGCGGGTTATCCAAGGTAAGATGCGCCACTTACGAACGGGGCAGGCTCCGCGGCGGGATTCCTACCTTTAAAGGCGACTTTTGTGCTGTAAAAAAAACACGGCATTTGATGGAGAGAAGTTCCCCCGCAGTTCCCTGTTTCTTCTGAAAGCCTCATTCAGCTTCCTCGGGGCTATTTCCAAGGCAGGGCAAGGAATCCGCACCTACCATCCCAAGCCAGCTCCCGAGGCTGCAGGGGAACTTCAGAGGTAGCCGAAGCCACAAGCCGGGGTCCCAGCCCAGCAAAATCCTCCCATGAAAGAAGCTTCTGTGAACCAAGGCGCAGCCCTTGTGCGAGCAGGAAGTCGGCAGCTTACTTGGGAATCCGCCACCTCCCAGCCCAGCAAGTGAGGAAGCAGTGAGAGGTGGCAGATGGGAAGGGCTGGGGAGGGGTGGGGGGGGCGCGGTTGCTGGGGGCGCAGCAGCGACACCCCCGACAGCTGTGGTGTTGTAAAACGGAGCAGCCAAGCCGTGTGCAAATACGAGTCTGAGGCATCTGATTAACCGAGAGCAGATACGGGAGTTGAGTCAAGGAACTGGAAATCGCTTGAAACATTGGGCACTGCACTCAAGGCTCGGGAAGACGGCAGGCACAAGAAGCAACGCCAGAGACACTAGCCTGGCTCCAAGGGTGCATATGCTACAAGGGTGATGCCACGGGTGCACCCGAATTAGAACGAGCTCCCATCTGGAGCTGGTAAGAAGTCTTCCCGAGAAAGGGGGCCGAGGCAGAGCCAGGCAGTATAAAATCCAGCCTTTAACAAAGGCCGTGTGTAGACGCCAGACCTCCTCACGGAATCTGAGACTCCCAAGAATTCTGATAAACTTTGTTACTAAGCTGGAGATACTATGATCGTAGAGTGATCGGGGCACTTGCCTTCATGTGGGTTTCATCCAGGTACCGTGTATGACCCCTCTGAGCATCACCAGGAGTGACCCGGGAAGCACAGAGCCAGGAGTAAGGTTTGAATGCAGTCAGGTGTGGCGCCAACACTACACCAGCTACAACAAAATACCCTCCGTACGTACAAAAATGAGTAGCCCTGGGGCTGGAGTGATAGCACAGCGGGTAGGGCATTTGCCTTGCACTCGGCCAACCCGGGTTCGATTCCCAGCATCCCACATGGTCCCCTGAGCACCGCCAGGGGTAATTCCTGAGTGCAGAGCTGGGAGTAACCCCTGTGCATCGCCGGGTGTGGCCCAAAAAGCAAAAAGAAAAAGAAAAAAGAAAGTGAGTAGCTCAATCTTGCTGGAGGGTTTCAACTCAGCCCAGATAACGGGCAAGTAGTACCACATTAAATGCTCATTGCCATTTTAGGCAAAAGCCCCTCCAATTATATTTTGGGGGGGAGGAGGTAAGCTTTTATTGCAGCTTATCTACAAAGAGGGGGAGTGGGAGGGAAACTTGGGGACAAGGGTGGCAGGGAAATGAGCACTGGTAAAGGCATGGCTGTTGGAACATTGTTTGACTGAAACTCAATTGTGTGACTGACAAACTCAATCATGAACAACTTTCTTTGTAACTGCATCTCACGGTGATTCGATTTAAAAAATTTTACAAAGGGAAAGAAAGTTTTGAGGGTAGAGGGAGGGAGAAGTAACATATCCAACAGAGAACACGAGCTTGTCCAGAGTGGAACAAGGCAAGCAAAGGGGCAAAGGGACAAGCAGGCAAGACACATGTTCAAGGGCTTCAAGAGCGTCTAAAGATATTTCTTAGTCCAAAGCAACGGTGGTCCTACCCTACACGGCACAGTTCAACAGAACACATTCTGACCAAGTCAACACCTAGTCAGACGCGGTTGACCAGTCTGGAACCAGGGACAAGGACAGAGCTATGGAAGTAAGTAAAAATTCCCCTTAGTTCCCCGTGTAGACATTTCTACCATTTCTATAAAATTCATGTGTTTCAGTAAAAAAGATTTATAGAACACTGTACTGACAAGATTTATAGAACTAACACTGGACTAGAGCGATAGCACAGCAGGTAGGGCGTTTGCCTTGCACGCGGGCCCCCGGGGTCCGATTCCCCACCCCCCCCTCGGAGAGCTACTGAGCGTATCTCGCCTGCACAGCAGAGCCTGGCAAGCTCCTCGTGGCATATTCAATATGCCAAAAACAGTAACAACAAGTCTCACAATGGAGACGTTACTGGTGCCCACTCGAGCAAATCGATGCATGGGACGACAGTGCTACAGTGATACAACACTGTTCTGACATCCCCGGTTGTACAAAGCTCTCGTTTTGCACCTGGCATCCTGAGATCTTAAGATCTGTTTGTTTTGCTCCCCGAGTTGACTGCCCGCCTTCGGTTCCCTCTGAAAGTAGGTACTATGTTTGCAGCTGGAACGTACAGGAGGCAACTGTGATGCACGGGGTGGACGCCACCCAAGGGCTTCATTATTCTGTTGCCACTCTCTCTGCAGCCCCTACTTGCTCTAAGGCGGGGCCGTGGAAATCATTTCAAGAACTGGAAAAAGTGTGCTTTGAGTAAGCAGCTGGGCTCATTTCCCCTGAGGAAAGGGGAGCAAACTATTCCCAGAATGAAACGAGCGCTCGCCGCCCTCTCTGCGTAATTTCAGACTTAGCGGTGCCTTCCCCGACAGGGAAAGGGGTTCCCCGGCAGCGCCAGGGGCCGACAGGATTCTCGGCTCTTCCACACACCCAATACTTGCACCGTCTGAGTTTTCCCTCAGGGTTGCATTTGGATGCAGAAAGGTGGTCTCGGGGTGTCTCTCGATCAAGGGACATGCGAGAGGTTTGGAAACGGGGTGTTCACACACTTCCAGAGGGAGATCTCCGAAGCTGAATGACGTTCTTGGGGCATTATTTTCTCCCTTGATTCTTCCCTCTCCAAACTGCATCCTCCAGTCCCTTCTTCTTCCTTTTCTTCTTTTGGGAGGAGGAGGTGGAGCCCTCCTGGCAAGTCTCAGCCCATCAGGTCCCACGTGCGGGCCTGGGGAGGCGGCGCTGTGTGCAGCCAGGAAGGGAACCAGGTGGGCTGATGGCAAGGCAAGTGCCTTAGCCCTGCTAGCATCCCTCCGGCCCCCTTCCGCCTGTTCCGGACTCAGAGGGGAGCAAGGGACCACACAGACCTGGTTCGTGTGGGCACTGGAGGAAGAGAGAGGCTAGCTCTCCCCTACGAGGCTCCTTCTGGCCGTAGGAGCACCACTCCCAGGCCACTCCAAGTTTCCCAGAGACAAACTCTCCCCCTCGCCGCAAGGATCATCAGCTTTAGTTCCTGCTGGGTGCCTGATTTTGTTCTTAAACCAGGATGTCATTATCTGAAGGATCCCGGCAATGATTCTTATTTCTATCCCCCTCTACACACACACACACACACACACACACACACACACACACACACACACA
>JASTTN010004510.1:15049-25859 GCA_030324115.1 Sorex maritimensis
ACACACACACACACACACACACACACACACACACACACACACACACACACACACACACACACTAAAACAGCCAATGTCACACAGCCCCCGAAGCCAAACCTGCAGAACAGAGAGAAGGGAACCCCAATTTTCACAGGAGCTGCCAACACAAGAAAATACTTTTATTGCAAGATTGAGAAGTGTAGCTGCGCAAATACATGTTGGAATGCAAATGTGCGTAATTACACAGGTGGTTATACAAACACTAAACTCAGGCTTCAATTTGGCAGAAGTATAAACATTTCTAGGATAGTTTGCAAGGTTCAATTACCTCGATCTGCTGGTTAATTTCCTTTACATCTGAAAGCGCACCCCCAAAGTCAATCATTTTCCAAAGGCCATTGCCAGAGACGGGCAATACGCGGCAGAGAAATGAGCACATTTCCACTCAACTGACTCAACACTTTTAAAAGGGGGCATCTTGCCACGAGCTCGCCTGTGCAGACACGCAACTTAATGCAAAGACATTCTTGAAACCATCCATCATTTCAAATAATAACTGTTCTCTGACTTAAGCCCCCAGCACACTTCTCAGATGCCAGGGACACGCCCTGAGCAGAAGAATCAGAAATCCCTCCCACCAGGAGGCCTCTATTCTCAGGAACAAGACCTAAGCGAGACAGGAGGTGTTTGCGCAGGTCGGGTGTGATGGAGAAGAACAGAGCCAATAAGAGAAGGGGGATGGTGGGGGGGGGGGGGAGGTGGGGGGGGGTGAGGTGTGACCATTTTCAGTACCAGGGAAGCCTGGAGAGAAATGATAACATTGTACTGAGGCGGAGGGGAGGGGGGCTTTCGCAAAGAGATGGATATCTGCAGAAAGAACTCCCAGGATGAAGAAACTGCTAGTTCCTAGGGTCCTGGGGGGGGGGGGGGGGAAAGCCTGTCTGGGGGAAAGGCTAGTTATCGATCAATGATCAATACCCATGACTTGTCAATCTTATTTAAAACTGAACCTAAAGGCTGGAGCAATAGCACAGGAGGTAGGGCGTTTGCTTTGCACACGGCCGACCCAGGTTCGATTCCCAGCATCCCATATGATCCCCTGAGCACTGCCAGGAGTAATTCCTGAGTGCAGAGCCAGGAGGAACCCCTGCACATTGCCAGGTGTGACCCAAAAAGAAAAGAAAAACAAACAAACAAAAATAACACTGAACCTGACATACAGTTAGCAAAAGGCTTTATGGCTTTCTAGTCTTGGAGTTGGCACTTAAGTGCCTTAGTAGCCCTGGAACTGACTCCCTAAAGTTTTGCAGCCCCCCAACCCCCAACCTATCTCCCCGGCACTGACAGCTTCTTGTCTGCAATGAGTAAAGTTCCAAGGGACCGTGGAGCACGCTGATCGCCCCAGGTAAACAAAGTCAGCAAGCTGAGCACAGCCTGTTGAGAGCCCGAGAGTCCGAAATGTCTATATATGGATTCAAGAAGAGGGCGTGGGAACCTACTCCTCTCCCGCACACCTGAGCCCGTCCTCATCCCACGTGTCAAGGTGGTGAAAGACCAGCAGCGCAAACTCCCCGAAGGGCCAGAGCCCAAAAGAGAGCTGGGAATTCTCCATCTCCGTACTTCTACAATACTCCTGCCGCCCAATCTCCGTTCCTTCCAGTTACAAATAAATAAGCAGCAGGGGAAGAGAAGAGAAAATGTGTGTGTGCGTGTGTGTGTGTGTGTGTGTGTGTGTGTGTGTGAGAGAGAGAGAGAGAGAGAGAGACATGAGAGAGACAGAGAGACATGAGAGAGACAGAGAGAGACACGAGACACAGAGAGAGAGTGAGAGACAGAGGAGAGGGGGCGGTGCATGGTCCAAGAAGGGAATGGGAGCCCGCCCCCAGCCAGAGACCAAAGGCCAAGACCAGAACAAAAGGCGCTAAGGCTCTAGGGAGGCGCCTCCATCACTGCCTCATCTATAAAAGGGCATTCACATCCCCTCAGTACAAGATTGCCGCAAAGATTGGAAGCAGGGTAGTTAGAAGTGGCCGGCAGGTAAAAAGGCCATCTCAGAAGGCCATCTCGAAGGCCATCTCAGGCTCTGTGATTTCATTTCCAGGGCGTGTTTAAGAGGGTAAAATTAGAGGGCCAGGGAGATAGTTGCGGGGGGTGGGGGGGGGGAGGTTCAAGCGCCCCCACCCGAGCTTAATCGGCAGCATCACAGGGTCCTCCCACGAGCCACCCGGAGAAGCCCCCAAACCCAAAATTAAAATAAATGAACTGACAAAAATAGAGAAATAGAAGACAGATGAGTGGTGATTGGGCTGGGGGCGGGGAGAGGCTGGCAGCAATGACTGAAGAGAACCAATGTGACCTCTGGGAGGAAACTGTCCTGGATGCTGCCCACAGGCGTGTGTAGACGACTGTCACACAGATTTCACTGGGGATACAACTGCAGAAAACACGCATGTGGATGACAACCAATCAATGTGAATTTTTCACCCTGAGCCTGTGATAGCACCAGGCCTCTCTTAACCAGGCTGAAGGGGAAGGCTGAAAGGTATTCAGACTTGCAGGGGTTTTTAACATTGCAAATGCATCAGCAATTACATCAGAATAAGTGTTTGTGTACATAGCATCACCTTGGAAAAATGCAGGGCATGTCCCTAAGAGCTTGTAGGGTCACTGCTCCAGAATGAACCAGAACTCTGAATTCCGCCTTTCCACTTCAGAGCCCCTAAGTGAATTTTTGCCACCGTCCTCCTTGGAGCCAACCCTTTGAAACTTCACAAATGCCCAAGAGAAAAAGAAACGCTCTTGGATTGGTCAGTGAAGAAACTGAATGTCAAGAACCCACTGACCACAATACTTAAAATAATTTTTATTCTGTCTCCAATTCTGTCCTCAAAATCTATACATGCACATTATAATTATGCAATACTGTTATACAATTATAATACCAAAGAGCCCTCTCAAAAGAGAAGGAAAAAACTTTTTATGGTCTACAGCAGCATTTTCCAAAACGTTCTCAAGGAAACGCTGTCCCCCAATGAAAGGTCCATGATCATACCTATTTGTAAAAGATGCTCACACTTTATCAAGAGAGAGTCATCTTTATACTGTCTTTTGCCAAACCCACCTGTTGACAAAATCATCTTAGTATACTCCCAAGATCTAAAACTTTAAGACTGTATCAGTCTTAATCCACTACATACGGCAGAAGAGAAAAAGATGGTTTTTCTACAGTTAGTGGGGATGTTTTAGGGGCATGCAGCTGGCATCAATACATGTTTGCTGAATTTGACTCAATGTACCTATAATTCCTGGATGACGACTCTAGGCAAAGGATATATGGCTTCCCTCAGCACCGGTCCCTCCACCCCCACACACTCACACCATGGTTGTTGGCTTTTTCTTTTGTTTTCTTTTTGTTTGTTTCTCATTAGTTGAGGAAGCAAAATTGCTCCTTTCTGGAAGGTTCTCAGAAACTTCCAAGTGCAAGATTTTCCACAGCGGACCCCGGAGTGGTCACTGCTCGCCATCAAAACAATATACATGATGTCATAAGGAGTGAGTCCATGACTAACAAGATTCTTCCTCACAACTAGACTGAGGCGCGGTAGCAAGGCAGAGAGCCTCTCCTCCCTGAAATTAAAGGGAAAGCTCTAAGCGCAATTATTCCGGGAAGGGAAGCGAATTCAGCTGAAGTCATTTCACAGAGATGACATGTTTAAAGTCATATAAATGAGTTTCAAATGTCAGAGAATTTGCTGAGATCAGTCTGGGTGGGGGGAGCGGGGGCAGAAAGGTGATGATGATGAATCTAAGAAGGGCAGGGAAGGAAGAGAGAGGGAGGGAGAGAAGGGGAGAGCTGGGGGGAAAGAGACAGAGACATAGAGAGACAGAGAGAGAGGACCATGAGAATACGCGTGCCCACACAGGCAGAGATGATCACAACCCAGCTCTCTGGATCCCAGGGTGCACCCTTGAAATTCCAAACACAAGCTCACAAGTCCAAAGGGGACACTGCGGTGAGCCAAGAGGCTGTACCTGCCTCCGAGCCCTCAGCTGAGGAGCACTGTGTTTTGCCTGGAGTCCCCAAGTCAGCTCGATGGCTGAGGCTTCCGGGTCCAGGGAATGGCCCTGCCAGGGCATTCTCACTGCAGACAGTGCTCCTGCCAGCCCAGGGAAGCCAGCGAGCAGAGCCTCTCCCTCCCACAGTCCTGGAAGCCACCTGAAGGGTCCCCTGCAGGCTTCCAGAGAGAGCACTGAGCGGGGTGAGCCCGGAACAGCAAGTCCAGGTGTTTCTCTGGCTGCCCTAGGCACGTCTCAGCCACTGCAGCGTTCCTCGACTTCCACCCGGGGAAGTGGGCCAACAGGGAGCCTTAACCGTCAGAGCACCCCAGAGCCCGTGGCCCCCAGTGCACCCTGCCCGATGTCCAACCTGGCATCATCGCAATGATGAACACACAATCACACAAGGCTTGACGACACATTCCCACCTGGCCTCTTGAGCGCAGCCACAGGGAACTACCCAATAACTGCCTTCCTGCACCAGTTCGCCAACACAGGGCGGCAGCCATGAACTGCAGGTGACTGATGCCCAACAGCTGTTCCCATCTCGGACCTTCTCTGTGGTATATATATTTTAATGCTTGCTTTATAGGGGCGGGAGAGAGTTCGGGGGTTAAGGTTTTTGCTTTGCATGCTGCCAACGCTGGTTCCATCCCAAGTACCATAAAGTCCCCTGCACACAGCGCCGGAGGAAGCCCTGAGCACCGCTACATGCGGCACCCCCCCACCCCCGACAACCAATTAACCTGCTGATATTATATGCTAAATTCCACCGTTGAGCTGAACATTTCCTGGCATTATTTCCTGAGACATGCAGGGGACGCGATGCCAGAGCTCACTCCGGGAGCAGCCGGAACAACGCAAACAGGCATCTACTGAGTATTTGCACGCACGTCAGCGACACGCTTCCTTCTGCTGACAGTGATCCTGCAGAACCCTCCTGACGGTATCAGAGTATTTAAGGCAACCGCTAATGGGCCTGAAAAGAGACAGCAACAACACAATAAATGCTGGAAACTTTAACCCTCTTCTACCACCGCTGGCTAGAGCGACAGGGCAAAAGAAAATCAAGCAGAAACTCTGGCCTTGAAGGAAGAAATGGAAGAGATGGGCCCAGCAGGTGTCTGTAAGGTCCTTCCTCCCCAAAGGGCTGAGTACTCATTCGTCGCCAGTGCACAGGGGACAGTGTCTGATACAGACCGCTGCTGGGTCACAAGACATATCTCCGTAAATCCAAGATAGAAGTTGTATCAACTATCCTCTCAGACGACGATGCTTTGAAAATGAAAGTTAGGGTAGAGCATTTGCCTTGCACACCGCCAACCCAGGTTTGATTCCCAGCATCCCATATGGTCCCCTAAGCACTGCCAGGGGTAATTCTTCAGTGCATGAGCCAGGAGTAACCCCTGTGCATCGCCGGGTGTGACCCCCCCCCGCAAAAAAGGCACTTCAAAATTGAGGGAATTGGAGCTTTATACTTCATTAACCATCTAACTGCAGGTGTTTCTGTGACGCTTGGAAACTTGGTCCAACTCAGACTTCATAGTAAACAACAGCTTCTCAGAGCTAAACATTAAATAACGAGAAGAAAACAACATGAATAACTACATGCTTTGAGACAGACAAATTTCTGCAGGATTTCTTCTGTGAATCCGAAATTTCAAAAGCTTTCTCAATTGTTTAAAAGGAAAAACAAATGGGTTGGAGCGATAGTACAGCGGGTAGGGTGTTTGCCTTGCACGCGGCCGACCTGGGTTCAATCCCCGGCATCCCATATGGTCCCTCCAGCACCGCCAGGAGTAATTTCTGAGTGCAGAGCCAGGAGTAACCCCTAAACATCACAGGGTGATACCCAAAAAGAAAAAAAAAATCAGAAGCCAGAAAGATACTGCAGGAGTAAATAGGTTTGTCCTACATATGGACGATGCCAGTTCTTTCCTGGTACCACAGGTGAACCCCAAACAACACCACGAGTGATCCTGAGCATCACCAGTCATGGTCCTTGAAACTCCCCCCAAAAGAACGTGCAATACCAAATAGGAGAGTCCCACCACTGAGGTGATTGAGTTTGTTCTAACGGTGAGAGCTTCGAGGGAAAATCTGCACGCAACTGACTTCCATCAGCCCAAATCTGCCATTCCATAAATAAAAGCATTCCTGCTCCCTCTCAGAATCCAGCCTCAGCCCCGCCCTGATAAGCCCACTCCAAGAGCCGTCTAAAGTTGGGGGCAAACCCACCTACCCGCCAAGGTTCAAGTTAGGAGCAAAAGCAGGCCCTCGGGACAGGGCCCCTGGGGAGTGTCTTTCGAGAAGGCCAGCACTGCCATCATCATTTGTCAGGGAAGCTCAGTGCTGTCCAGTCCGCGGACACCAGGGGGCCTGCCTGGGAAGCATCAGCTCGTGACTCATTCATGAATCCAAGAAGCACCTACGAGTCAGCAGCAAAAAGCACAGAGAAGGCCAGAGGAAGCTGCCCCCCACACGTGGGATTCTGTCCCAGAAAGCTAGGGCCCCGGCTGCCAGGGGGCACTGAGAACCCACGAGCTCCAGATGGGGCACCGGAGGGAGAGAAGAGCCAGGGAGAGCCACCTGGGCATCACCCACTGGGCCGCCAGCGCTAAACAGAGAGCACTTGCAGCTGTGTTCGTTGGTGGCTTCACAGCTTCTCGGCTAAGGCCACTTGCTGCCCCCAGACACTGAAGGTAGGTAGGCTTAGGCCACCTACCTTGCAACCTTACTCGCATATCGTTAGGAGTTCAAATCCTCAGTCTCGGGGCTGGAGCGACAGCACAGTGGGTAGGGCGCTTGCCTTGCATGCAGCCGACCTGGGTTCAATTCCCAGCATCCCACATGGTCTCCTGAGCACCGCCAGGAGTAATTCCTGAGTGTAGAGCCAGGAGTAACCCCCACTGTAGCACTGTCTTCCCATTGTTCATCGATTTGCTCTAGCGAGCACCAGTAACATCTCCATTGTCAGACTAGTTGAGTTGTTATTGTTTTGGGCATATCGAATATGCCACGGGGAGCTTGCCAGGCTCTGCCATGCGGGCGGGATACTCTCAGTAGCTTGCCGGGCTCTCCGAGAGGGGCGGAGGAATCGAACCCGGGTGGGCCGCATGCAAGGCAAATGCCCTATCCGCTGTGCTATCGCTCCAGCACTAAAGGAAAAAAAAAATTTTTTTCTTTTTGGGTCACAGTTGGCGATGCACAGGGGTCACTCCTGGCTCTGCACTCAGGAGTCACCCCTGGCAGTTCTCAGGGGACCATATGGGATGCTGGGAATCGAACCTGGGTCAGCTGCGTGCAAGGCAAACGCCCTACCCACTGTGCTATCGCTCCAGCCCCAAAAAGGAAATTTTTTTTTAATAAAATATCTCTGGTTCTTCCTCCCCACTTTTACTGAGATTCCCAGCTAGTGGGTTTTATTCGAGTGTAGCCCAACTAGCCCGTGTTGAGTCCAGCAGACTCAGTGGACACAAGACTGGCCAGGAGCCTCCCAGCTACACGAGAAGCCTCAGTGGGAACATTCTGTAGGAAGGACAGGCACCAGGGCAAACAGGAAATGAGTAAGGACACAGCAGAGACACACCCAACCTACACTGTCATGATGGAAAGTTCTCTGCAGACAAAATGGAACGTTCTAGAGACATGTGGTATGGTCATGGGAATTACACCCACCGCAAGCATACACTAAACTGCGTCTCTAAAAATGGTCCGCCTGGTAACTTTTACATAGTTTTCACCATCACCTATGAAAACCACAAGTGATATGGCAAGGTCAGACAGAGATAGTCTAGAGGTTAAGACATTTGCCTCTCACGTAACCACCCCGGTTCAATGCTCAGCACTACAGACAGTCTCCAACCACTGCCAAGAGTAAGCCCTGGGCAGTGCTGAGTGTCACCTTTCCTGAAAAAAAAAAAAATGTTAATGACACTGGCAGGAGGGCCAGAGAGACTGAGTAAAGGGCTGCCTTGTACACAAACTACCTGGGTTCAATTCCCAGCATCATTTATGGCCCCAAGTCCCATAAGCCATGATCCCAAGCAAACAGAAAGCCCTAAGCACAGCAAGGTGTGACCCAAAAATAACAACAAAATAATAATTAATGATACTGGTGGAACCACCTTCATAACTATACATATAATCATCTTTATAACCATCAGCATCATCGTAAGAATATTTTCATCACATAAGCAGTGTCCGGAGCACTAGAGCTATTTGTGAACCTTTTACTTTTGCTTTATTTTCTAAAGGGAACATCCCTTCCAGTTTAAGGCTTCTTCTGCCCCCAACATGGAGCTGGGCTTGAAGACAGCGCACCTGCTTCGTGCCCAAATGTAGCACAAGGCTTTCTCTAGACCCAGCTCTCCTCCATCTCAGCGATAGAGACGCTGGGTGAATTTTGAGGTGGAGGCCAGCTTCGTGCAATGCAGGACGGCTCATCACAGTCCCAGTCTCCAGTCACAGAGGACAATAGCATCCTATCACCAGTGACAATCAAAGATGTCCTGGACAAAGGCTAGAGAGATAGGACAGCGGGGAGGCATCTGCCTGGCACGTGGCCGACCCAGGTTGGATCCCCCGTGCCCCGTATGGTCCCTCGAGCCCCACCAGGAAGTTTCCTGAGTAGACCAGGAGTTACCCCTGAGCATGACCAGATGTGGCCAAAAAATAAATAAATAAATGTCCCAGGGGCTGGAGCCATAGTACAGCGGGGAGGGCGTTTGCCTTACATGTGGCCAACCCAGGTTCGAATCCCAGCATCCTATATGGTCCCCCGAGCACTGACAGGGATAATTCCTGAGTGCAGAGCCAGGAGTAACCCCTGTGCATCGCTGGGTTTGACCCAAAAAGCAAATAAATAGAATAAAATAAATAAATGTCCCAGACAATGCCAAGAGTCCAGTCCAGGACTACCGTGAGAGAGAGTCATAAAGGGCAGGGCTCTGCTAACCCATCATGTCTCAACTGCTTGTCAAGGAACTGGCCTGCTTGGGAACACGTGGATGAAACATACAAGGAGTCCTGTCTGGGAAGTGCTGACAAAGTCTGAACAAAATCAAGACTGATGCCAAAGAAGCATTAGGAAAAATGACCTCATTAGGGGCTAACTCATAGAGACAGGCCGGCCAGCCTTCAACAGGTTCAGATCAGTGGGATAAAAGTGTCGCCTGGAGTCCTTAATGAAAATGTCACTTCAGAGCAAGAACTGCACTTGAGGGCTGGACGCACTCAGACAAGGGCGATGAGAAGGAAGGAGAAGCACCGGAGCAGAGCCCAAGAGCCAGGCGTGACATGCTCCGAAGCAGCTGTCCAGCAGAGACGGGGCCCGGGTCCTGTAGCGTCCATGCATGCCAACGTCCACATCTGTCTCTGGGTGACCCTAACGCCATCTGCCCCCGAGGGTAGCTGGGAGGACCCCGTGGGAAAAATCAATCATCAGCAATCTGGCTCATGATAAATGACCCCCTGTTCAATTCTATTACGGTTGTTATGCTATTCTACATAGTTAGACGGTTCAATATATACTCACTATCGTAAGAATTGAAGAAGTCGAGTCAGGCATCAGGAGCCAGGGGAATCCTATGATACAAGTGGCCAGAATAGCCCGAGTCTACGGCTGGTTGACAGCCAGCATCCTGGTGGCCTTGAGATACTGGCCAAGGTCCCAACAGGCCGGCAGAAAGGCCCCCGGGAATCACCGTCCACACCATCCACGGCGGGGGGAGCATCCGAGGGTGATTTCCAGCGAACTTCCCGGCCAGAGGTCAGTCAGGGCGAGGCTGGTATCGACACTTTCTCCAGCCTACGGGAGTTTTAGCTGCAAAGCGTTTCTACAAACACAATGTGTGTCAATCACAAGGAAGATGTGCCTGGCTACAGCTCACCGGGCAAGTCGGGCCAAAGGGGTCGACCCCGTGGAGGTGGCAGAAACCACCAGAACTGCAGTGGTGGACAGATGTTCTGTGCAGTGAACTCATATGCAGGCAGCACACACAGCAGCTGAACTGAAACTTAAAGCCTAGATAACGAGTCGTTTCCATGGAGAAGGAAGAAGGTCCGTGGCAGGATGCAGAGGGGCGCAAAAGACAGCGAGACGGCTGACTCACGGCGCATTGGAGGCCTGATCCCCTCGCGACCCCCTGCCCCCAATTTCCTTCGCTGTTCCTCAACAGCTTGGCTGAATTACTTCAATAACGCTGTCAAAAAACACTATCAAGGGGGCCGGAGTGATAGCACAGTGGAGAGGGCGTCTGCCTTGCACGCAGCCCACCTGGGTTCTATCCCCGGCATCCCATAGGGTGCCCTGAGCACCGTTAGGAGTCATTCCTGGGTGCATGAGCCAGGAGTAAGCCCTGAGCACTGCTGGGTGTGACCCAAAAAGCCTAAATAAATAAATAAAAATAAAAGCTCACAACGTGGGCTTGTGTCCTGGAAAATCTCCTGAGGGTTCCATTTTGGAAAGTAATTCAAATGCTAATTCCAATTCCATGGAAGCCTGATCCAGTCTACAGGACTCTCTCTTATTCTCTCTCTCCCCCTCCCCCTCCCCCTCTCTCCCTTCCCTCCCCTCCCCCACTCCCCCTTCTCTCTCTCTCCCTCCCCTCTCCCTCTCCCTTTCCCTCTTTCTCTCCCTCTCCCTCTCCCTCTCCCTCTCTCCCTCTTCCTCCCTCCCCCTCTCCCTCTCCCTCTCCCTCTCCCTCTCATCCCCAACCAGGACATCATCAGAGTCCCATGGAACTGCACCATGTCCCATGTGCAGCTGCCT
>JASTTN010004510.1:25869-49404 GCA_030324115.1 Sorex maritimensis
TCATCAGAGTCCCATGGAACTGCACCATGTCCCATGTGCAGCTGCCTTAAGCCTATGACTCTTCCCCACAGCAGTGACCAAACCCTCCTGCTCCATCCACCAACTCCATGCCAGAGGCACGTCTGATTACAGGACCCTGGGAAACAACGTGTCCTGAACTGGAGCCCAGAAATGCATCTGTTTCTGAGGGGGTGGAGATCCCCCCGACACAGTGCTCATGATGTCCAGAAGACCAACTGGCAATTCTGGGTCCACCGGGCCAGAGGTTCAGAGCAAGGGCCCAAGGTGCTCTGGGGACCGTATGATGCGCAGGGAATGGAACCCGGGTTAGATGCGGGCTAGACACACAAAAGCACTGCTGTATGATCTCCTGGGCTCCAGGAGACAAGACTTTGGGGGGCGGGGGGCGGAAAGGCCATAATGGAAAAACTGGTTAAAACCCAGATAAGGCACACCAGTTAGTGAAGAATTCCCCACCAAGGTTAATATACTGCTTCGCTTTGTTTTCGTTTTCTTCCGTGAAGCACGATCACTTGGAGGGAAGCTGCTTTAGAAAGCTGTGAGGGTAGAGAAAGAGGAAGTGCATGTGTGAGGGAACAGGGGCTTCTCCGGGGTGGGCAAAGCAAGCAGAGAGACCTGGAAATAAGAATGTGTGATGGAAGCGAATAGGGTGTTTTCCTTGCATGTGGCCAACCCGGGTTCGATTCCCAGCATCCTATATGGTATCCGGACACCACCAGGAGTGATTCCTGAGTGCAAAGCCAGGAGTAACCCTGAGCATCACCGGGTGTGACCCAAAAAACAGGAAAAATAAAAAGAATGTGTGATGGAGGGGAACAGAGCCGGGAGAGCAAGCCACCACAGGTAATGTCTTGGTTTTGTTCAAGCCCCTACAGTCAGGCAAGTTGCTAACACAAGGAAAACTGAGTGAAGAGCAGGTGGGATCTGGTCATCCGGCTTTGCCACACTCCTCTACAAATCTCCAAGAATTCCCAAATTGAATATCTCCCCCTTTATTGCTTTTCTGTATCTATAGGGTGGATCAGTCTTGGGATTTTCCTCCCAGAAGTTCTGTTGACCTAAATTTGGTTGCTGACGGCCTTTCTCTGTCTACCTGCCACATCACTGGGAGTGCTCAGGAGACCATACATGGTACCAGGGATTAAACCAGGGTTGGCCACATGCAAGGCAAGTAGCTTAACCCCTGTATTATCTCTCCATACCCACAAAATGTTTCTTTTTTAAAAATATCATGTAGAGCCAGTGGATAGAGTACTTGCCTTGCATGCAGCCAACTCAGGTTAGATCCCCAGACACCCACGTGCTTCCCCAAGCATCGCCAGGAGTGACCTCAAAACAACAAAAATCTTATATGCGGGCTGGAGAGAGAATCCATGGCTAAAGCACGTGCCAGTGGGTGACTAACTCCAGTTCTATGCCCAGCACCACACGGTCCCTCCGTCAGCACCGGGTATAACCAGAAACAAAAACTGTTACTAACCTCTCGCCTGGGGTGTAGCTCAGTGGTTAGAGTTCATGCCTTGCCTCGTGCCCGAGGCCGTGGGTTTAATCCCCAGCACCAAAACCAAAACCAAACCCCCCAGAAGAGTCATAGAATCACATACTATTAACCACAAAATACTGACTTTGTGATTAATTGGTATTACTTTCTAAAATGAAAGAATTTTATTTTTTCAGCTCCAAACCCTCACTCTGGTAGGCTGAGCTAAAGAGAAGCAACAGACGAGATGAGAGGCTGGGAAAAAGCAGAAAGGACGTGAAGAGATTCTGTGCTTTGTTTTAGAGCATCTGTGCCAAAAACTCAATGGGGCACAGAATCAATGGACTACTGTGAAATATCAGAGACATGAACTTGGGTGGCTGTGATTCATGCTTGTGGACATGAAGAAGTTACAAACACTCAAGAACCTTTTGACCTTAGACACTGAGTTAGCTTATAATTTGGGTGCTGAAAAGGTCATTCCCCAAAAGAGAGAGACGACAGAGAATGAGAGATGAAAGCTTCGGTATTGGATGATGCCAAGTGCACAATAGGCAGATCTGACTTAGAAGTAAGATTATTAACATAAATAATGTATATGAACCACCCACGTCTGAAAAAATAGCATATTAAGTTGCAGCTCCTACATCATCAGCATTTCCAACCAACCCTGTAAATCTTGTTCTTGCTTTTGTAATAAGGCAGACACATATAAATAAATCAGCTGACTTGTCTAAATGTATGTGGAGGGAGAGAGCGAGCAAGTGAGAGAGAGCGAGCGAGAGCGAGAAAGCACTGCACCGCAAAAGGAACTCACTGCAGTGAAACGGCACGCAGAACTACAGAGGCGTTCCCATTTGCATTCTGCCTGCCATTCCCATTATTATGACTCGAATCAAGTTGACAGACATAGTAAATATACTTAATAGAAAACATGAAATAATTAGCTTTGTTACCGCTTTGTGGCAAACAGATTTACAATAACTTCGAGCCAACAGTGTGTCTGGAACAAGAAACAGTCGCTTTCCTATTTAACCAGTACAGATGAGGCTCTACGGGATATTACCTATGTTGGCGGCCTGGGGAGGAAGCAGCGAGCACAGCCAGGCGCTCTGCTGGGCCCGATGGAACGGACACTGATAGCACAGCCAAGAGACAGGAATGAGGTCAAGAATGCAGGGGATGGGTGGGAGCGATAGCACAGCAGGTAGGGCATTTGCCTTGCACGCGGCTGACCAGGGTTTGATTCCCAGCATCCTATATGAGCCCCTAAGCACCGCCAGGAGTAATTCCTGACTGCATGGACCAGGAGTCACCCTTTGAACCGCCGGGTGTGACCCAAAAAGGTAAAAAAAAAAAAAAAAAAAAAAAAAAGAATGTAGGGGATGCGGGGAGTCAGTACAGCAGGAAAGGCACATGCCTTGCACATGGTCAGCCTAGGTTTGATCCCTGGCACCACATGTGGTTCCCTGTATGACCCATATGGTGCCTTAGCCCCGTGAGGAAGGATTCCTGAGTGCAGAGCCAGGAGTAAACCCTGTACTCAAGCTGAGTGTGACCCCAGAGCTATGAATAAAATGAATAAAAATAATAGATGCTGTGTTAAGAGCTGGCTGAGTGCGAAGGAATAACAGAGAAAGCAGTCAAATGCTGGTGGAGGGTTGGAAGGAAGGTGGCAGGCCAGGGGCCCCCATCAAACAGAGGTCCTCCAGCGTGTCCGGCGTGTAGACCTGGGTAAGACAGCCACGTGGAGACACGAAAGGAGGGAAAGGGAATTCCAGGCAGAGAGAAGAGCAAACACAGAAGCTTCAAGATGCAAAGACAGTGACAGTGTTTCTGGAAGAGCAAGGAGGGGTGAAGTGGAGAGAGCAAACATGGGGAGGGGGAAGAGAAGCCAGAGGCTAATGGAGGGCGCCATCACACCATACCTGGCAGGTCCCACTAATGACCTTGGCTTTTCCGGTGAGCGCAGGGAGACAAGAGTGACAGGATGTGAGCACAGCTAATTACCACACTAAATGGGAGCCGCGAGGTCGGTGAGAAGGACACACCCCCAGTCCCAGGGGAAACGGCACCTGCTAGGGCCAGGACGGTAGCCTGACAGGACAGAGAAAAAGGACGCTGCATTTGTTTTGAAGGAAAAGCACGTAGGATTTGCTGATGGGGTGGGAGAAGACGGTGATTCCAGAATGACTCCAGATATTCTGTCCCAAGCTACTGCAAGATGGGGCTGGAGCGATAGCACAGCGGGTAGGGCGTTTGCCTTGCACACGGCCGACCCGGGTTTGATTCCCAGCATCCCATCTGGTCCCCTGAGCACCGCCAGATGTAGTTCCTGAGTGCAAAGCCAGAAAGCCTGGAGTAACCCCTATGCATCGCTGGGTGTGACCCAGAAAGAAAAAAAGAGAAAGAAAAAGAAAATGATAAAGTGTCAGAGGCCCAAGGGTGACCTATGGCAGTGATTGATCACAGAATCCAAGTCAGGGTGGGATGGCAGTGAGGACCCCGAGCTAGGATGGACCCGGGGGTGGGGGGCTGGGTTCAAGGAATTGAGGGCTCCGGTGATCCATAACCTACCAAGAGAGGAGATGCACCCAGGTGGCCCCGAAGGAGAGGAAGGGGAGGTCCAAGGGGGGTGTCCGAGGTCACGGGCAAGTCTACGGAACAGGAGGTGGGACTGAGGCCCCAGGCTCAGCAAGCTGCAGGCCAGGGTCCTAAAGAACGGGCAAAGGTGATGCTGAGAACACAGAGAAGCACAAACAAAACTCTTCAAGCCAGGGGTCAGCATGACGGACAGCAGGGAGGGCACCTCCCTTGCACACAGCCAACCCGGGTTCGATTCCTGGCACCACATATGGTCCCCCAAGGGCTGCCAGGAGAGCACAGCTGGGTGCTCACAGCTGACAGTGAGGCCAGGGGATACCGCCCAGGGCCCACGTGTGGAGTTGGGACTGGAAAAACGGAAATCAAGGCTCAGAGGGGGCTGAAGTGCTCGCAGACCGGGTGAGGCGTTTGCCTTGCACACGGCTGACTCGGGTTTAATCCCTGACACCTCCTGTGGTCCCCCAAGCACTGCCAGGACTGATCACGGAGCAAGTCCCAACCAGGGCTGGGGGTGGCCCTCCACAAGAAAAGGTGTGTGGGGGCGGGAGACTAGAACAGGGGTTAGGCTGCTGGCCTTGCACGGGTCCAATCCCACCCAGATCAATCCCTGGCTCCAAGGGTCACCCCAAGCACTGTCGGGTGCAAAGGGGTGAGCCAGGTCCCCTAGCACTCCAGGGTCCGAGGAGCACTGCACCCTCAAGCCCTCAAGTTGAGCCACAGGCTAACAGAGCTGAGAAAGATAAAGCCCCAAGGCACGTGAGCACTGCTAGGGAGTCCCCAAAGAAACAGGGGAGGATGGGGATGAAGATGGGGAAGCGAGAGGGGGGTGAGCAGCGCCCTGGGAGTGGAGCTTCTCAGGGCCGGGCGCCCCCAGGAGTGGGGGCAGGGAGGGTTGACTGATTCTGATGAGCAGGGCTGAGGGACTGGACAAGGAGGAGGCAGAGGGGACAGACATGTCAGGGGGTGCTGAGAAAAAAATATGGGGCTGGAGCGATAGATAGCACAGCAGGTAGGGCGTTTGCCTTGCACGCGGCCGACCTGGGTTTGATTCCCATCATCCCATAGGGTCCCCCGAGCACTGCCAGGAGTAATTCCTGAGTGCAGAGCCAGGAGTAACCCCTGTGCATCGCCGGGTGTGACCCAAAAAGCAAAAAAAAAAAAAAAGGCAGGAGGGCTAGGGAGGCAGGAGGGCTAGGGAGGTGCGAACTGCCTGCTCGTTTGTGGGCCAGCAGAGACGCTTTTTTATAAAACGAAGCTCTTCTCAGGAGAGCGAGTTCGTTGGCTCCGTGCAGACCTGGCAGGCGAAGGCGCAGATGCTAATCCCAGTCCCTCCCGAGCACTGAGCCATGGAGCTGTCGGCTTCTTCTAAACTAAAAACCAGATAGAATAAAACTGAGCCCCTCCAAAAAGCTGCAGAAACACTGGCTTGATCAAACCACCCTGGCACTGACTTTAGACCCTTGATGTGCAAAAAAGTAAAGGTGAACCCTCCAGAGATCCAAAATCTTGACTGCTTTTTTCTCTCTTTTTCTTTTTTTTCCCCCTAGTTACGATTCCACCGACACCTGATTGCCTGCACTCATAGAACAGCAGTGGGGAAGGCAAGAGCGCTGAGCGCCCCCTCGGACGCCCGGACCACAGAGGTCATAACCTCGTAAGTGAGACAAAACACCAGCCGTGGGAATTCTGCAAGTCCCCCCTTTGGTGCGGGGCCCCGGGGAGGAGCGCGAGTGGCCCCTGAACCTGCTCGTCTGACGCCGGAAACGGAGTCAGCCCGAGTCAGCAGCATTGTTCTCCAGTGGAGCTGGACCCTTAGAACACAGCTCCGGCACCCTCCTCTTGCCTCAGTCCCGGCCATCCCGATTCATCAGCGGAGCCAAGACACGAGATCGAGGGGGAGAGAGACAGGGACGCAAGAGCCGGTAAGTCAAAGCCCCAAACCTGAGCCCCCAAGAGACTCTCCCTGGCCCCAGACTCGACTCAGGGCAGTCAGGGGAGCAGAGACGTGTCCACTGGCTTCAGTGCCCACGGCGATGGGCCTGAGGAAACCCTCTCTCAGCCTCTCTGAGCGTCGGATCCTTCCCGGACCCGAGATACACAGACGGAAAGCTGAGGACGCAAATAAGCCTCGGGTGTCATGTCTGAAGCACATTCCTAGAAATGGGGGGGAGGGGGGCTGGAGCAATAGCACAGCGGGGAGAGCGTTTGCCTTGCGCGCAGCCGACCTGGGTTGGATTCACAGCATCCCATATGGTCCCCCGAGCACCGCCAGGAGTAATTCCTGAGTGCAGAGCCAGGAGTAACTCCTGTTGCATCGCCGGGTGTGACCCAAAAGAAAAAAAAAGAAACAGGTGAGAGCAAACCTGAATGACCTCACCACCTGCTGGTGCTGTTAACCCATCTCCGTGCAAACAGAACATCCCCTGGACACCGGAACCGGAAGTCTTCCAAATCCTACTCACTCGGTAATGAAGGAAGTCAGTTTAGATGATAAACTCTGTCCTCGTTTAAGGTTCTTGCACTTGAGTTTTGTGGTTGGGTGGTTGGTCTGTTTGTGTTTGGAGGTCAAACTCAGAGGTGCTAGGGGCTGACTCCTAGCTATGTGCTCGGGGTTCCCTCCCAGAGTGCTCTGCTGGAGAGAAAACCCCAGTCTCCTGAACATGCCTCCTAGTGAGTCCATCAGAAAACTGCCAGAATGTCATGCGCCTTCTTTAGGAATTCCCCCTTCATCTTCTGTGGATCATTTACAAGTACTTGGTTAAAACCAAAGAACTGGAGTTTCCTAACGTCCTTGCCTACGGAGAGTGAGAATCAGGAAACCTAATCTCTTACTTGGCACTCCCAGTTCAGCAAAGTTGTTTTTTTTAATTTTTTTTTAATGAATCACCATGAGATACAGTTACAGATTTACAAACTTCTGTGATTACATTTCAGTCATACAATGATCGAGTATCCATCCCTCCACCAGTGCCTATTCTCCACCACCAATGTTCCCAATATCCCTCCTGCCATCCTTCCCACCTCCCCGCTGCCTCTGTGGCAGGCACATTCCCTCTTACTCTCTCCCTTCTTTTGGTGGTTATGGTTCGCAATACGGGTTTACTACGTGGCCATCATGTTCGGTCCGTAGTCTACTCTCAGCACGCATCTCCCATCTGAGGGAGCCTTCCTAGCATCCTTTACTTGGCAGTCCCTTCTCTATCCCTGCTGCCTTTTCCCCCAGCATGTGAGGTCGGCTTCCAAGCCATGCAGCCATCCTCCTGGCCCTTATCTCTACTATCCTTGGGTGTTAGTCTCCCATTATGCTGCTTTCTATTCCACAAATGAGTGCCAGTTCAGCAATGTTTAACATGACAGACCCTCTCGGGGTCTGAAAGGCCGTCTCCACTGGCCCTCCCCCCCCCCGCATGCCAGGGCCAGTTAGAGCTCTTCATGAACTAATGCTCATGGTCTTCCGCAGTCCCAGATGTCTTTGACCCATGGGACCAGGGTGCTCAGCTGACGGGGGCGCGCACTTTAAGGTCATGCCTGGCTCTGTGGTTCAGTCTGGTTTGTTTTGGTTTTGTTTTGCGGGGGGCAGGAGGCAATGCTGAGCTCTACTCAGGGTTACTCCTGGAGTGGTGTGAGGACCACCCGTAGAGTCGGTGACTGAAGCCGGGTCAGCTGCACGAAAGGCCTGGCCTGCTGTGCTATGGCTCCGGCCACTATTTGGTGTTTCATTTCTCTTGTTCTCATTTGGTTCGGTTTGGAGCCCAAACCCAGCGGTGCTGAGGAACTACTGCCGGCTGGGTGCTCAGGGGTCCCACTGGGTGCTGCATGGGAGACCATCTGTGGCGCCAGGGATCAAACTCAGGCTTTCTGCATGCAGAGCAGGAGTTCCAGCTCCTTTAACCGCCTCTCCAGCCTCCTTTAAGCTTCCATCTAAAGCAATGGAATAAAGCTACACGACTTGCCTTATCTGGTTATTAAACCTCTAGTCTTTGGCCACTCTGATATCATATCGTAACTGAATGAGCCAATCTCCTTGGCCTCCATCCCGAAGCAATACATGTTAAGGATTGTTCTCCAGTCATTTAGAAAGTACTAAAAGTAAAGGAATTGGCAGATAATGACTATTCTATGTTCAAAATGTTTTGACATGAACACGGGTTCCAAAATAGCAATCATTTCAAAAGACATTAACTCAGAGGATTTTAATGGAAACTGATGACAGAAGTCACGAGAAACCCTCTATGACTTGACTCCGTAGCTTGAATGACAAATAAGACTCCTTCAAAAAGCTCTCCCTACCTGAGCTGACAGGGAAGAAGGATCAGATTCCCAAAGTCAAATTTCTATTTTATTTCTGTCTAAAAATAGTCTAAGGTAAAACTAAAAAAAAAAAAAAAAACCCTTAAAAAATATATATATATATATATATAAAAGAATGTATAAAGAAGAAAATTAAGAATCAAGTAAAGCATGAACTTGGCCGTGATGCTGGATCTTAGAAAGTGGAAATGGAGCATTTATCACACGCCCGGGAAGTCTCCGTGCTAAGAGCACTTTATACAGCAATGCATTCATCTTCACAAAGCCCTGTGGGGCAGAGGAATGAGGTCTAACAAGGATGAGTTAACGGGGTCGGGGCCTTACAGAGTGGCTCATGCGGCTCTCGGGGCCCTTGGTGAGACCCCTCCATCAGCACCCACATCCCTGCAGCTGGCCGCCCTCCACCCGGCCCAAGGTAGACGTGACTCTGGCCAGAACTTGGTTCCACTTGGTTTTACTGTACCGGACATACCAGCCAAAAAGGTCGCAAGTCTGCAGGGGGGAGCGGGGGTAGGCGGGGAGGGGGGTCACACTGCCAGGCCTCGCCTCTACTTCTCAGAGAGTGTCTGGAATATCTCCTACCTGCACGCCCGCCACACGAGGAGAAATAGTGAAAACGGGAGCAGACTCCGTCACAAGAAGCGTGGTGAGACCCAAAAATGAGCAGGCACGATTCAAAGTGAGAAGGTTTCCTCCCGACGCTTAAAGGAGTCAAGTCAGGCCCTTCCTGAACCCCAGGACAGAAAATTCAAGTGGAGATGGGGGACCCCACCCACCCACCCACCCTCACACGCCAATGAGAAGCCCACCCGGCATTTCAAGGGGCAGAAAAGACTCACTCAAGTGACTCTTCAGAGGGCACCCACAGCTCAGGCAGGGGGCAGAGAAACGACATGGGGTTAAGGTACTTGCCCTGTACACAGTCACCCAGGTGCCAACCCTGAGTCTGAGCTAGAACTAGGTCCCGAGCACTGCTGGGTGGGGCCCCCAGAAATCCCAAGCCCAAAACAAAACAAATAAAGCAAATGACTAAAGGGAGGAGAAATCATTTCCCGTGCCCCGGGACAGAATTCTGTAGGGGGTGGGTGAGGGGTGGTGTGGCACACTCCCCTGTCTACACACAAGACACAACTTCTTCGTGTCTGCCTCCTTCACTGTGCCAGTGCAGATGGCTGGTTTCTTTGACTTTATCTAGTTCTGTCTGATGTGACATTGGGAGAGAGTATAGCTCAGGGGCACAGCACTTGCCTTGATTCACATACAGACACACACACACACACACACACACACACACACACACACACACTCCTATGGGTTACACTGGTGGGAGAACCACTGGGAACCTGGTTGGAACAACCACAACAGTATCACAAGAAACTCATGGAATCTACGAGCCTCATCAGTCTTTGGGGGCCCCGTGTGGGAAAGCCAACACTGAAACAGCAGTACCACCAGTTTTCAGCATATACAACTTAAGTGCTGCCTGATTCTTCACTGTCACTATCACTATCATCCCGTTGCTCATCGATTTGCTCAAGCAGGCACCAGTAACGTCTCCATTGTAAGACTTGTTGTTACTGCTTTTGGCATATTGAATACGCCACAGGTAGCTTGCCAGGCTCTCGGTAGCTTGCCGGGCTCTCCGAGAGGGGCGGAGGAATCAAACTTGGGTCGGCCTTGTGCAAGGCAAACGCCCTACCGCTGTGCTATCTTAATTTTCAATATATATGTATATATATATATATATATATATATATATATATATTTAAGATAATAGCACAACCCAAGAAGCAAAACTTAAGTGTGAAATGCTTTGATCACTGAACCCCTCACTCACTAAAACTCTAGTTACTGAAAATCCATCCATGGCGAACTTACTGGAGGGAAATACCAAATACAAATGGTTTCTTTCAAATGAAATTACCTGAACGTGTCCTATAAAACCAGTGCAACAAGTTCTATTTGCTAACAGGGAACACCATGAAGGTAAAACTATTAAGTAAAATTCCAAAATTCCCCTCATACAACTAGTAAAGAAACAAGAAGAGCACCGTCTTTGTAAATAAACCAAAGACAGAAAAACAAACTCCTAGAGAAGCGGGTGAAAGACCCCTGCATGCTGTTTCTACCACATGCTTAGAAATGAAGACTACTATCTTTCTTTACATACTAAGGCCTTGGATTAAAGAGAAATTTTTTTATATTTACATTTTCACTGGGCTGGAGCAATAGCACAGTGGCAGGGTGTTTGCCTTGCATGCGGCCGACCCGGGTTCGATTCCTCTGCCCCTCTCGGAGAGCCCAGCAAGCTACTGAGAGTATCTCGCCTGCACGGCAGAGCCTGGCAAGCTATCTGTGGAGTATTCGATATGACAAAAACAGTAACAACAAGTCTCACTGGTGCCCGCTCGAGCAAATAAATGAGCAACGGGATGACAGTGACAGTGACATTTTCACTGAATTAAAACATTAGTTACCACATAAAACTTTTCCAAAACCTATCACTCTACCATATCCACTCACTGGCCGGTCACACGCTTTGTTAGGGGAAGACTTTCCAGTATTTGATTTCACTGTGTAACAAAAGAATCATTCATTGTCTTGTCCTCCCTCCTGACTGGCCCCATTCAGTTCACTTGAAGAGTCTCCGACCCGTCACCACCACGGTCCCCCTTCACACGCGTGGTCTCTCTCTATAGCACCTTTCAGAGCTCACTCCACACAGCGCACATGTCAATGCTGCCATTATGGACACGGGGTCCTTGAGAAGTTGTTGGCTGGTTACACCATTGTGTGGCAAGACAATGAACTTGACGTTCCATTGAGAGTCAGTCAAGGTCGAAGTTTCTCTCCAACCTCCTTCTAACTAGGCGAGACCAGCCGGGGAAGGAGGAACATTGCCCTGGTACTAGGATACAACGAGACGGAACAAAAAGGTGAAAGCAAGGAAGCACCCTCTCTGAGTTCATAAAGGTGACTGGGTTTTAAACCGTTCTTGGATCCTGAGACGAAGAACAACAAAGCAGGGAAATGGCTAGTGCCGCATGTTTACTTCGGGGTCACAGAGGCTGGGCCACACCCGGCGGTGCTCAGGAGCCATTCCTGGTTCTATGTTCAAGAGTGACCCTGGACGGTGGTCAGGGGACCAGAAGTGGTGCCAGGACTGAACCAGGGTCGGCTACAAGCAAGGCAAGCATTTATACTACCTCTCAAGTAACCTCTACTGTGTGTGTGTGTGTGTGTGTGTGTGTGTGTATGTGGCTTTACTCCCAGCTCTGCACCCAGAAATTACTCCTGGCAGTACTCAGGGGACCAAATGGGATGCCGAAGATCGAACCTAGATCAGCCTCGTGCAAGGCAAAGGCCCTCCCCATTGGATTATCGCTCTGGCCCCACACACTGTATTTTGGCACCAGAGAATTCTGACAGTAGTCAGAGTGATAGTCCAATGGAGAGGGCCTTTGCCTTGCAAGCAGCCAACCCGGGTTCGATACCCAGCATCTCCTACGGTCCCCCGAGCACTCCCAGGAGTAATTCCTGAGTGCAGAGCCAGGAGCAACCCCTGAACATCGCTGGATGTGACCCAAAAAGAAAAAAAAAAGGAAGGAAGGAAGGAAGGAAGGAAGGAAGGAAGGAAGGAAGGAAGGAAGGAAGGAAGGAAGGAAGAGAGAAAGAGAGAAAGAGAAAGAAAGAAAGAAAGAAAGAAAGAAAGAAAGAAAGAAAGAAAGAAAGAAAGAAAGAAAGAAAGAAAGAGAGAGAAAGAGAAAGAAAGAAAGAAAGAAAGAAAGAAAGAAAGAAAGAAAGAAAGAAAGAAAGAAAGAAAGAGAGAGAGAGAGAGAGAGAGAAAGAAAGAAAGAAAGAAAGAAAGAAAGAAAGAAAGAAAGAAAGAAAGAAAGAAAGAAAGAAAGAAAGAAAGAAAGAAAGAAAGAAAGAAGTTCAGCATCTTGCTTAGGTCAAAGCAAGTTGTCCCTGAGGCTGGAGAGAAGGATGCCCAGAACAGCTGGCAAAGGAGACAGGCCCAGTGACACGACCCGGGAGTGAGTGGTCAGTCTGAGGACCAGTGAAGGCTCATGCCTCCTGCACTGAGGAGGTGAAGGGGGCTAAACTCAAACATGGAGGAAGCTGGGAAGGGAGGCACCAACTCTGAACTGTGACAGCAACCAAGCCCAGTTGGGGAGGGACCGCCAAGGCCCCTAGCAGGACAGAGTGGAGACGCACCGGGAACGCATCCTTCAAAGAACACAGCGGAGGTGCACCTGAGACACAGGCACCTCCACTGGAAGATGCTGGCATCGACGCCAGGCAGAGGACTTTGCCTCACGCGTGGACTGGCTGCTCCTCTGCCACTGACAGGGGCACCTGCGACAGCTGAACGGAGAAACAAACCCAAAGGGCCTTCGCCAGGAAAGCCAGGCGTATCCTCACACCAAGCTTCTCCTCGAACCGTCTGTGGGTAGCAGAAGCCAACGACTGAAAACCATCAAAGTCGTTGGGGACGGAGAGGTAGTACAGCAGGTAGAGTGCTGGCCTTGCATGTGGCAGAGCCAGGGCCACTCCCTGACACCCCATGGGACACCCCAAGCCCCAGCTGGTGTGACTCTAAGCACAGAGGCAGGATCAGCCCTCAAGCACCTCCGGTGTGGCCCAAAAACAAGAATAAAAAAATCTGAATAGTAAGGACTCCAGCAGGAGGGGCCGGGAGCGCGTGGTCCGGGATATCCTGGAGCTGAACAAGGAGGGCAACACTGAGATCTGAGCAATGAATGACTCCTACAGACAGCCGCAGGCTCCCGAGGACCCGTAAGAAGCAGAGAGGGAGGGCCAGAGCGATAGCACAGTGGGTTGTGACCCCAAAAGAAAAAAAAAAGCAGAGAGGGTCTTGAGCAAGAGGGTCAGATGGGGCGTGGCCACGGCTGATCAGCCCTGAGGAACTGCTGGATGGTTTCAAAGCTGGGGCGAGGGGCCAGAGAGGCGCGTGAGGGGGTGGAGTGCTTTCCTTGCATGCCGCCGGCCGGGAACCACAGGAGCCCCTGAGCATCCCTGAGAAGGACCAAGGTACCGCCAGGCCCCCAAAACCCAGAGGAAGTAAAACTTTAACAGCGGGGAAGGCTGGGGACCAAGGGGCAGATCAGAAAAAACGCACAGTGGGGCTGGCGCGATAGCACAGCGGGGAGGGCGTTTGCCTTGCACACGGTCGACCCAAGTTCGATTCCCAACATCCCATAGGGTCCCCCGAGCACCGCCAGGAGTAATTCCTGAGTGTAGAGCCAGGAGTAACCCCTGAGCATCGCTGGGTGTGACCCGAAAAGCAAAAATAAAAAGAAAGACACACGGAGCCCGAGGACGTCTGTGGGTAAAGTCACGCAGCACAGAGCCAGCAAGGCAGCCACTGGAGGGCTGGGGTAGATGCCACGGGTGATGGAGCCTGGGACTCCCTGGGCTTCCCCCGGCACCAGAACCGCCCCCAGCACCACCTCTTGGAGCCAGAGGCCCTGAGCACCCCGGGGGGGGGGGGGGGGGGGCCTGGAAACCCTCAAGCTCCATCCACTGTGGCACAGCCAGGGGTCACTCCTGAGCAGAGACAAGTAACCCCAGCTTTGCTGCCAGGACCCAAACTCCAACCCCCCCAGACCCCCCGCAAAAGTAAATAAATAAATAAATGAATAAATGAATAAATAAGCCATTGACGTTCTCCTCAGGCATGAGGAGAGTCTGATTTAAATTTCAATCTTTTTATTCCCTCCCCCACCCCCCAACAAAAATCTCTTGAGGCTGTCGGGCCACACATCAGAGAAGCGTCCCAGGAGTGGCGCCTCACAGCGCCATGTCCCCGCCAGGATATTCTGTGGAGGGCTAGTTCCCCCTGCCTACAAAGGAGGCCCTCACGCAATGGATTCCGGGGCTTCCACAGGAAAATAAACACACAGCCGAGCTGTTCTGACAGCAGGGGCTGGCGGGACCCAGGGCTCAGGCCTCGGGCCCGGAGAGACCTCCTCCCCACAGCCGTGGAAGAGAGGATTCTCACAGGAATATGAAACCCCACAACACACACACACACACAACACACACACATACACCACACACCATACACACACATACACCAAACACACACATACCACACATACACACACATACACCACACACACACATACACCACCCACACACACCACACACCACACACACACACACCACACACACACATACACCACACACACAACCACCCCCCCCACACACACACACCACACACACACCCCCACACACACATATACCACACACACATACACCACACATACACACACACCACACACACACACCCACACACACACATACACCACACACACATACACCACACATACACACATACCACACCCACACACACCGACACACATACACCACACACACATACACCACACATACACACACACACACACACACACACACACACACGCTGTCCTCCTCAAACAAACTGTCCCTGTGAATCACTTCCGTACAACTCTGAGCAACAATGAATGGAGCCCAGGGTCCCGCCCTCAGAAAAGCAAACACACAAACCAACCAACCTCGACGGCCAGCTAGACCTGACGGGCTCCGCCACCTCCTCAGGCTCCCCGAGTCCCGCAGGGCCCACTGAGTCAGACCCTCAGGAAGGCTCCTCGTGACAGCAGGCCTTTCCCTGGCGTGTAAAGCCAAGAAGACACTCCCGGCTGGGTGATGAGACCCCGCTCCCTCGGTCTCCTCCCGGCCCGGCACCACGACCCAGGGCCCAGGCTGCAGCCCGACCCCGGCAACGCCTCTGTACGGCCCCAAATTGCCCCGCAAACACTTTCAACTCTTCTCCCACAAGGTGCTGCCTCACTGGGAATTCTGCAACCCGGGCCTCAGCTTCCTGGGGGCTCCCCCGCCCCTTCCTGGACGGAGCCAACCCCACGGCCGGGGGGCACTCAGCTGCCGAGAGGCCACTGCACTGAGGCTGGGGCGGCATCTTCCCGCATGCGGCTCATCTTCACACACACAGTGCAGACTTCGAGAACCCCCGGGCTCCTGCAGGTGCTCCTGCCGCTGCTCTGCCTCCCGACTCTCCCTGGGCCCCTTCATTTGTTCAAGACGCTGCAGACAGGGCCAGGGAAATGACTCGGAGCATAAGGCACTTGCCCTGCATCCTGGGAAAACCTGGCCGCACACAGGACCCCCGAGCACCACCAAGGATGATCCCTGAGGAGCACAGAGCCAGGAACGGCCCCCGAGGACCACCGGGTGAGTCCCCAAACGGAAACAAATGCTAAGATCACACACACACACACACACACACACACTAGGCTTGGGGTGGAGGGCCTGTCTCGAGCAGCACAGAGCACACACACACACACACACACACACACACACACACACGCCTCGCCAGAAAACAGGGCCAGGGAGATGGTGCAAAGGGCGGGGGTGCACGAGGAGCAGGCGGGGGCCTGGGTTCAACCCCACCCCAAGAGGGTCCCCAAGAACCAACAGTCTGCCCCGCGCGCAGAGAGCGAGCCACTAGCTGGTGACAGCTGCTACGGGACCGAGTCGCCCACTGTCATTTTCAACAGTCCCCGGTGCTTATGAACTCGGTCTCCACGCGGCTGAAAGGCCTTTTGTGCGTGGAGAGACCGACGACCCTCCCAGGGCTGGCACCGACTCTGGGGCCGGGAGCCACCACGCCCCGAGTCCTGCAGAAGCCCAGGTGCAGAGACAAATGGGGTCTCTGGGGAAACGCTGCTCCCCAAGCCCAGGGGAGCCGCCCCCCTGCCCCGCAACTGTGAGAGAAGAGACCCCAAGTTCGTAGTGTGACCTTGAGAAGCTGCCCAGGAAGTCAGCGGGAACAAGGCAAGGCCCTGAGGCTCAAGAGGAAGAAAAGAGAAATAAGTGACGCCCGCGCCCCCAGGGAGGGAAGGGACATCAAAGCAGAAGGGGAGTCTTGAACTTAGCGCCCCAAGGAGCCCCCCTCCACCTCCCTGGGGTTTACAGCACTCAGTGGGCAATGCTCAGGCCTGTGCGGGAAGGCTGCACCCCACAATGCACAGACACGGGGTCCCCTCTCTGTCCGCTGCACGTGTGGGTGGGACTCCTTAGCAAGGCCCTGCTAGACTCTTTTTTAATTTATTTTTTATTTATTTATTTTTTTTTTTGGCTTTTGGGGTCACACCCGGCGTTGCACAGGAGTTACTCCTGGCTGGCTCGTGCACTCAGGAATTACCCCTGGCGGTGCTCAGGGGACCATATGGGATGCTGGGAATCGAATCTGGCTGGGCTGCATGCAAGGCAAACGCCCTCCCCGCTGTGCTGTCGCTCCAGCCCCAGACTCTTGTTTTAAAATTTTCCCTTTTTTGTTATTGTTTTGCGGTATTTTGGGGCCAGGGGTGGGGGACACAAAGCCTACAGCAGTGACCAGGGCTCTGGGCTCAGGAGTGACCCCTGGCCAGGCTCCAGCCATATGTGGTACCAGGGTTGGGGTCAGCGGGCTGCCAGGCCAGTACCTGTAGCATCTCTGGTCCCCAGCCTCTTATAAAGCACCTCAGGGCCCAGGGACAGTCCAGCGGGGTAAAGTGTGCGACACTGTATGTGGTCCCCAAGCAATGCCAGAGAGATCCCTCCTCACAGAGCCAGGAGTGAGCCCTGAGTAGGGCAGGGCAGGGCCCAAAATTTTTTTTTTTTAATTATTTTTTTAAATTTATTTATTTTTAATTAGAGAATCACCGTGAGGGTACAGTTACAGATTTATACACTTTTGTGCTTATACTTCCCTCATACAAAGTTCGGGAACCCATCCCTTCACCAGTGCCCATTCTCCACCACCCGTAAACCCAGTGTCCCTCCCACCCTCCCCAATCCCATCTCCCCCCCACCCCACCCTGCCACTGTGGCAAGGCATTCCCTTCTGTTCTCTCTCTCTATTTAGCTTCTATGAAGGGCCCAAAATTTTAAAAAAAGATTACGTGTAGATATAAAACCCCCGACCCCTGGCTTCTCTCTCGCCCCCACAGACCTCTTACTTGGCAGGAAGAAAGATTCAACTTAGACTTGGGCCAAAAACAAACAATCGAAGTTTTTATTTGTTCCTTACTTGCTCATTTCCTCATCGACAAACGGGGCTCGAGCCATAGCATAGCGGGTAGGGCGATTGCCTTGCATGTGGCCGACCCAGGTTCAATTCCTCTGTCCCTCGGAGAGCCCGGCAAGCTACCGAGAGTATCCCGCCTGCACGGCAGAGCCTGGCAAGCTCCCCGTGGCGTATTCGATATGCCAAAAACAGTAACAAGTCTCACAGTGGAGACGTTACTGATGCAACGGGATGACAGTGCTATGAATGGGGACATAAAATACCAGCTCCCTTTCGGTGGGGTCCATAGGAAATACTCAATCTCTAGCTCGATGGTAAAGGCTCATTCCTCTCACTCAGATCACACCCTCCCAGTCACACCCCACCCTGGGGTCCGGAAACACCAACAATACCTCCATGACAATACCTCCACCAGTGACATGTCTCTTCCGACTCAATTCGTTGAGTGACAGGGATACAGACTAAAGGGCAGCTGCGTCCCAGAAGCTGGATACCAAAATCCAACACAAGGCACAAGGCAGACCATATCAATAACCGGTAATAATTTTTACTGCCGTCTGTTATGCTAATTGCGGGAGAGATTTACCCCCCCATCATGGATGCTGTTTTAAATATAGTAATAAAGGAAAATATGACCAACTGTTGAAGTCCATATGCTCCTCCTTTTCAGGACTACCAAATGCTCAATCAGAGTTTGTTTGGGCACAGAAAGTAGAAGCCAGAGGGGAGCCAGGGAAATCAATGAGAACCCACGGTCTGGAAAACTCGTCAATAGGAAAAAGAAAATCGGAGCTGTGTTTCTCCCACGTCTTCTCATTTCAAATCCCTCATCTCATTTAAAATCGGGTTGCTTTTGGAAGTGTCATTTCAATTTCACTAAAGCTCCAGAGAAATGCCCCCTCGATGACTCCACCCCAAGAATCTCGGCTTCCCCATGGCCACCTTGCCAGCCTCTTTCTTTCTTTCTTTTTTTTAATTTATTTATTTTTTAATTAGTGAATCACCGTGAGGGTAGAGTTACAGATGTATACATTTTCATGCTCATGTTTCCCTCATACAATGTTCGAGAACCCATCCCTTCACCAGTGCCCATTCTCCACCACCAATAAACCCAGCATCCCTCCCACCCCCCAATCCCATCACCCCCCACCCCACCCTGCCTCTGTGACAGGGTATTCCCTTTTGTTCTCTCTCTCCAATTGGGTGTTGTGGTTTGCAATAGGGGTGTTGAGTGGCCATCGTGTTAAGTCTCTACTTTCAGCACACATCGCCAGCCTCTTTCTGAGGCAGTTCTCCTTCCACCATCTCCCAGCATAATGAAACACTTTCCTGGCCCTCCTCTTCCCTCCCTCTGGTCCCCTTGCGGCTCCTGTTCCTCTAAACGTTGTGTGACTCTGGGCTGGCTCTTCGGCCACTTCTCTCTTTCTCTCCCAACCACACATTACTTCTGCGGCTTTAGATAAATATTCTCTGTTCACTGGAAAGCCCCCAATGTCATTCTTTTCCTTGTTTTTGGGCCACACCCGGCTGTGCCCGGGGCTTGCCCCTGGCTCTGTACTCAGAGATCCCTCCTGGTGAGTTCGGGGGGACCTGAAGGGTGCCAAGGATCAAAGCCGGGCTGGGCGCGTGCTGGGCAAGCACCCTACCGGCTGGGCTCTCTCTTTCCAACCCCCCAACATCTTTCTGGAAAAGAAACTAATCCTCAGAGCTAGCTGCACTCATGTCGCCAGCAACTGCACGGCGTCTTCATGCGGTCATTTCAAAGGCATCCTGGAAGCAGTAGGACCAGGAGCCCGACCGCTCTCTCCTCCACCACATGGATACGGAAGGCCCCTGGCCACCCGACTGCGCAAACCATCCATTCTTCCTTTCCCTCCTCCAGGCACCAAGCCCTCCTAGACACATGCCACGCATATTCCCAATCTATCTCTTTTCTTTTAAGTTATTTTTAATTTATTATTATTTTTAAAATTTTATTGAATCACCATGAGACAGTTACAAGCTTTCATGTTTGGGTTACAATCAATGATCAAACACCCATCCCTCCACCAGTGCTCATTCCCCACCACCAATATCCCCAGTATACCCGCCCTTTCCCACCCTCCCCCTGCCTCCATGGCAGACAATATTCCCCATACTCTCTCTCTACTTTTGGGCATTATGATTTCCAATACAGATACATTATCTACTTTTGGCATGCATCTCCCATCCCGACCGATATTTCCAGCCATCACTTTCTTAGTGATCCCTTCTCTATCCCAGCTGCCTTCTCCCCACCGGCTCGTGAGACGGGCTTCCAGCTATGGGGCAATCCTCCTGGCCCTTGTCTCTACTGCCCTTTTCCCAATCTATTTCCCTCTCGCCATTTTCCTCTAGCCATGCCAACCCCGGTGGTTCTCTAACTTTTCCATGCAACAGATCGCTCTGAGCCTTTTCACAGATGACTAGAGACAGATGACCCCCAAAGATTCTGTTGCAGGGGGTCCTCAAGAATGCTGAGAACCCACATAATCTGCCCAGTTGCCAGGGGCTCACACGGTGGCCCCCGAGAACCATCATGCTACACCAAGCCATTTGATCTCACCTCCACTCCCCAGTGACACTCTCATCACCGCCTCTCCCTCCCGCTCACCTCCCTCTGATTTATTCTCCAGCCTCGGTCCTCACTGTGGCCTGTCATCTTGCTCTCAGCAATTGCAAAACTAAAATCAGATTCCGTAGGCACCCAAGGGAACTGGTCCGGCATGACTTCTGGGATCCATTACACTCCAGCCTCATTGTCCTTCCCTCAGCCCCTACTAGCTTACCACAGGACCTTTGCACATTCTGTTATTCTCCCTAGAAGCCAAGCCCCTTCTCCTCACTCTTCATCTAAGTGCTTTTTCCTATCTGGCCTCATCTTCAAAGTTACCACTTTGTCACATCCATGGAGGACCCTCCTTAAAACCTCACTCCACCACAAAACCCCTATAATTAAGTGCAATGGGATGGCCCCTAACTTTGACACAATTAGCACACATGTATCTATTTACCTGTCTCCTTCCCTCCCTGGATGGCTAGCCGAGATACGGCTGTCTTTGCAGTACACCCCTCACGGCATCTGCCACACAGAATCTACCGGGTACATTTCTATTATATCTGTATGGATAAATGAACGAATAAATGACCCGACAGTGGGGAGAAGGCCGATAATGACTTTGGACTTCCAGCTAAGAGAAAACAAACTTCCCCAATCGTATGAATCAGCCTCTTTGAGATAAGTAAGTCATCTTCCAAACAAGTCAAAACAAAACCATCTGAGAGCTGCGAAAAGAGAAAAAATAAAATAACGCTGAACACAAACCATTTCCACCAAACAGACCCACAGCAGAACCCTGAAGTCTGGAAATGAATCGTCTTTTTCAGTACTTTTTTTTTTCTGAGATAATTAAGTATCAGCCTTCACACCAGATGACTCTTTCACAAATACTTCCAGATTAAACAGCTCATGGCATACGACAGCATGTCAACACCCTTCACGGGACCGGCAGCCTTGCCTCGGGATGGCAAATACTCGAGTTTCAGAGAATTCTGTGGGTGAAACTCCAGTGAGGGGCTCTGGTCACTCTCTACAGACACACAGGAGGAGGCGGGTAAGCTGCCACTGGGTCTGAAGGACACCCAAGGACACCCAACACAGTCCCTGCTCTTCTCCAACCCCTGAGAAGAAAGCCATCTCCACCATTGTTCACTAAACATTTATGGAGCCACAAAGGAGAACGGTACACTACGAACATTTGCAGCCATATTCTAGAATATTCCATAATCACACCGTCACTGGTACGATCTTCCTAAAAAGAAAGGCTGGGATCACTGTTCTGCTAAAAATGCTCCAAATGCTTTCGAGAAAAATCTTGTAGTCTTAAGCTTTGGCCCACAGTCCTAACTAACCCGGGCCACACTCTCTAGCTGGAGTCCTTGCAGATCAAAGCTTCTTGCCTAAAAACCCTTCCACTGTCATGCCATCCTGATCTACTAATCAAAACTGCATCCAGTGTTGCAAATGAATCGCAGGCCTGGCTGACTGAGAATCACCAGTGGGGACCCTTAAATCTCCCAACCACTGCTTGGGAGCTCCCCCACCACCCCCCCCTAATCACCACCAAAAAAAAGGAAAATTATGTGAGACCAGAGAGAGCTCAAGGGGCTGAAGGTATGTTTTACACACAGAAGACTCTGAGGCTGGAGTGATGTGACAGCAGGTAGGGCATCTGCCTCGGGATCCATCCCCGGCATCCCTTATAGTCCCCTGAGCACCCCCAGGAGTGACCAAAAAAAAAAAAAAAGACTCCAGCTAGAGAGCGTGGCCCGGGTTAGTTAGGACTGTGGGCCAAAGTTTAAGACTACAAGATTTTTCTCGAAAGCATTTGGAGCATTTTTAGCAGAACAGTGATCCCAGCCTTTCTTTTTAGGAAGATCGTACCAGTGACGGTGTGATTATGGAATATTCTAGAATATGGCTGCAAATGTTCGTAGTGTACCGTTCTCCTTTGTGGCTCCCAAATACAGAGTGAGTAGTAGCCCCCAAAGAGCACCAGCTGTGGCCCAAAAACAAACCCAAAATCATGTCATTTGCTCCATGGGTGAAACCGAGGACACCGGGCTCATGACATGAATAAATCAGCCTGCCCCAGACAGATGCGTAATGATCCCGGTCATATGAGATCCCTGCAGCAATCAAGCTCTTAGACAACAGGAGGGCGCTTAGCAGGAGCAGGGCCGTGGGAAAGGGGGGTGGCCATTCACCACAGGACAGTTGCAGCTTTGCAACTTCACCTTTGAAGAAAGTTCTGGAAGGGCCAGAGCCATGGCACAGTGGCTAAGGCACTTGGCTCGCACACGGTCAACATCTCGGTACAAGTACGGTCCCCAAGTCCTGCCTGGAGTGATCTTTGAGCACAGAGTCAGAAGTACGCCCTGAGCACCACCGGATGTGGCCCCAAGAACAAACAAACAAACAAACAAATGCTGGAATTTGTTGCACAATTGAGCACGTACAGTTACGTACCAGATGATGCACTTTCAACTAGTTACGAGCGGAGAGGGGGTCGCTCAAGCGACAGAGCCTTGCACGTAGGAAACCCAGGGTCCAGCCACAGACACCCCCAAGCACTGAACCAGCAGCCCCCGAGTACCACTGGGTGTGGCCCCCCCAATACAATAATTACAAAAACAGTGAAAAGGGGTCTGGGGAGAGAGGTGAAAGGCTAGAACATAGGCTTGGCATGTCGTAAGCTCGGGTTCAATCCCTGGTACCACATAGACCAAAGTCGCTCCCGAGTACTGCCAGCTGTGATCCCCAAAATTAAAAGTGAGAGGTCACCGGGGGCCGGGGTGATAGTCCAGCGGGGAGAGCATTTGCCTTGCACACGGCTGAGCTGAGTCTGATCCCTGGCATCTCATATGGTCCCCCGAGCACCGCCAGGAGTGATTCCTGAGTGCAGAGCCAGGAGGAACCCCTGAGCATCGCTGGGTGTGACCCAGAAACGTAAAATTAAAAGTGAAAGTGAGAGGTCACCAAAACTGGAAGAGCAACTGGGAATGATAGTCACACGTCATTAAATGACAGGCAGGAATGCCATCTGGAAATTGTACCAACAAGCAATTGTGACAAATCTCTGTAAACACTGGGTGAGAATGAATGTGAGGGTGTCATAATGCCCAGGCCCTTATGCTGGAACCTTGGGGGGCCACTGCCGAGTGCGGCCTGCAGTGACCAAACTCTGCTAAGCACCTGCCTCACTGTTTCCAACATCCCAGCAAGCCCTAGGAATTCTTCAGAGACAGCTGTAACTAAGCAAGCTCCAGAAAACCATCTAGTGGGCCCGAGCCATAGTATAGCAGGTAGGACACTTGCCTTGCATGCAATCGACCAAGGTTTGATCCCTGGCATCCCATATGGTTCCCCCAGCACTGCCTGGAGTGATTGATTCCTGAGTGTAGAGCCAGGAGTAACCCCTGAGCATTGCTAGGTGTGAGCCAAAAAGAA